>VYXD01000542.1:197074-216771 GCA_013397195.1 Hylia prasina
TAGTTTTAAAAGTACTTACCCTACACTAACTTACAACATACACTCACAATAGATCATATTCCAGCATAACACCACATCCACTTGCTCTGGAAGCCCATTACACAGCTTCTTCTAAGGTATCTAAAAAGGCCATAATGCCACTCTCCGTAGCCCTAGTTACAGGCCTGATGTTTTGGTTTTCTGAAATTCTTTCCCAGGGAAGCTTGAAAAACATGATGAATGTTTTTGTAACAATATGTATGTTGTTCATTCCTTCTCACAGGAGGGACTTCTTGATGTCCCTCTGGTTCGACCAATATGATTGAAAAGGTTGTTTCACCAATCAAATTGGTCTGTGTAAAATAATATGTAAGGGAGACACATCCCAAAATAAATAGTCCCTTTATAGCCGCCTGAATCTCGGAGTCTGCGTCGTCTCTGGTGTAAAACAGCGACATCTGGTGGACACCAATGAGACTGCAGCCGCGGGAACAAGGTAAACCGTACCCTCGCCCCCCGCCCCGATTTAAAGAAAAAGTGTTTTCGGGAAAAGCCGGCCCGCGAGCTTCTTGCCAACTCGTTCTCCCTCTGTTAAGGAGACGAAATTTTTGGCAAAATGATAACTTCTACCCTAGACCCAGAGGATGAACTGGTCATAGGGATCTGAGGAGACATTTGGGGAAAAAAAAAGGCAAAAATCCCCAGAGAACATTTTACAACTCTGTATCTTTAGGGCAGAGAGCGAGGCGTTTTCCCTAATGCAGAGACAACAATTTCGAAGCGAGTGTGGCAGTCCTTGGGAGACAGTCTGCACGAGACTTTATATTCTGGAAATGCAGACGTGGCGTATTTGATAATATCCTGGAAGAAATTTGTCGCGGTGCTTCAAAGTTACGGAGGGACTTCCAGTTCGACTCTCAGGTCTGAAGTCCCTGCAAACGGAGACAGCTCTGAATGTGATCTGGAATCAGACGCAGAAACTGATGACGGAGTCCTGGTCAACACAGACGAATCTAATCCTGAGTTGGAATCCCTCCCGCCCAGCTAAGCCACTGCGTTCGATTCAGCTTCCGTTTTTCATCACGGGTGTGACCCTCGGGACAGGGTTTGGACGCCTCTGCACTCCGTCACGGGTGGCCAGCGAGAGTGGGGCGGGCTCGGGACCTTCGGGACCCCTCCTGACCCCGCCCCGCAGGCNCCCGCCCGGCAGGCGCCGCGTCCCTCAGGGCTCGGGAGTCTGTGCAACGGCAGGGGACAGCCCATTCCCCATGCATTCCCTGCGGTGAGGTGGGCGGGAGTGTGTTGGGGGTGTGGGTGTTAAAACCCGGTGTCTCCACCCGCGCAGGTGGCGGAATCGGGTTCCCAAGGTTCAGTCACTACGAGGTGCCCGAACTGCGGTGTGTTTACCCGCTACCCCCTCGGCTCCACCAATGCCACGGTAGCGGCATCAGCTGATGGCAGCGCTGCGCCCACACTGCAACTGGCCACCCCTATCGGGGAAGGGGATGGCTCCACTGCCGACTCCACGGTGCCTGCTGTGCCTGGATCTGCTGTGCAGCCGGCGAGGGTGCCTGCGCAGTCGGGGGGAACACCGGGAGGCGCGCTCTTGGTAGACCGGCTCTCAGATTCCACCCCCGCGGGGGGTCAGCCTGCTCCCCTCCGCTTAATGCGAGCGGCTCCTTCAGTGTGCACCCATGTCATGGCTCCACCGCCCGCCGCCCCGTCTCTTCCGGCAGCACCGGGCAGGGGTGGGGCCCGGGTTCAGTCAGAAGCTCCTTTCCCTTTTCTCTGTTTGCGGCGAAGGGAGGGAGTGGTGCCAGGGCGGTGCCGGCCCCGCCTCCACCTGCGCTGGCTCTCCTAGCGCCGGGTGGGGGCGGTGCCGGATCGCTGCCGGTCCCGGTGCCGCTCCCACGCCGGTCTCCCTCCCGGTGCAGGGACAGACACAGGGGCGGACATTACTATCCTCTCCTTCTCTGCGTGGCCTCCGCAGTGGCCTCTGGATCCTGTGCAGTCGCCTGTCGCAGTATTGGGTGGAACAACGCAATGCTTCGTGAGCCAGCAGCCTGTGATGATCACAAACTCAGAGGGACAGTCAGCTATGGTTCGACCTCATATCACCACAGCTATTGCTAACCTCTGGGGGCGGGATGAACTGGCGGCTTGTGGGGACGGATTTTTGACCAGGGCCACTGTGACGAAGGTCACGCCGTGTCTTATGCCTTCTATATGGTGGCTGGTAGACAAACCCATCTGGGAGAACCAGTGGCCCCTTCTGGGAGAAAAATTGGCTGCTCGTCGAGATTTAGTTCAGCAGCAATTGGACCAGGGTCATCTTGGCTTTTCTACCAGTCCTTGGAACACTCCTGTCTTTCGCATTAAAAAGAAATCTGGGAAATGGAGATTGTAACAAGACTTCCAGAAAGTTAATGCCGTGATGGAAAGGATGGGGACGCTGCAACCTGGTATGCCATCTCTCACCATGCTTCTTGCAGATTGGTTGGTTCTTATCATTGATCTGAAGGATTGTTTCTTTACAATTCCTTTGCATCCTGATGGTAGACTGAAATTTGCTTTCACAGTGCCAGCAATTAATAATGCTGAGCCCCCCAAAGATATCAATGGAGAGTTTTGCACCGCAGGGTATGCACAATTCGCCAAGTCTATTGCATTGATCCCTCCACTGATGTCACTGTTTTCATTACCGCTCCAGATTTGCCACCTACAGGCATCATTGGCAAATGGAGTGACAAATGGGCAGATTCCTTGTACATTTTGGAATGGGTTTTTTGTCGCATCAGCCAATAAAGACGGCAACCACATTGCCTGAATTGATTGCTCACCTGATAATCAAAAGCCAGCAATGGTGTTTGCAGTTGATGGGAGCGGATCCCGCAAAGATTGTACTCCCAGTACAGCGGGAGGAATTTGACTGGGGCTTTGCAAACAGTGTTTCTCTGCAAAGTGCTCTGGAAAACTTTACAGGGCAGATCACCTATCATCTGCCCAGCCAAAAGTTATTGAAGGTGGCGAAAGAAACTAATTTTTGCTTGTGGCCAAAGTATAGTTGGGAGCCGCTGCAAGGACCCACCGTCTTTACTGACAGTTCAGGGAAAACAGGAAAGGCCAGTGTTACTTGGCAAGATGGATCTGAGTGGCAAGAGCTGGAGGGTCATGAGACTGCCTCAGCCCAATTGGTTTGTGGTCTAAAACAGCAACACCACTCCACACAGGATTTGAATCCAAAACCAACCGATTGCTTGCTGTATCTGTACAGACACCTTCAATGCAGAAAGTAGCAACTTCTATGGGAGGTTAAGAGATGATTGTGACACACAAATAACCTGAACTTTGCCAAAAAGGCAACATGGCTATGGCAGGATTAAAACACAAATCTGCAAAGAAGAGAATCTCAGGAGATCCTAACTATGATTTGCAAAGATTATCAAGGTAGAGGTAAAAATCTATGACAGTTCAACTAGAACTAACGTTTGCAAAGTGAGACAAGGACAGGTAAAGAATGAAGAAGGAATTATAACTATACTGCTTATTCTTCTGGCAATCAGAAAGCATGAACTGAGGCTGGTTAGGTTCTAACTAACCCCTATTGGATTGAGTTAGTGAAGTAGGGATTCAGTTACTGCTGAAGTAGAAAATGGTCCAGCATTCAAAGCATGCACAAATCAGCCAGAAGGACAAGAAATCATGGAAAGAACTACTAACTGAACACAAAACAATCACACAGCATACAGCATATATAAAAAATTAGGATAATCTGTCTAGAATTAGTGGCGATATTATGTATCCTACTGATAACTGCTGGCTCATTTCAGCAATAGTTTAATATAAAATTAAAAGATAATGTCACTGTTGTGAAGTCAGTTATATTGCAAGAATACTCCACGTGCAACTCCTCAGGCCTGTGTTGCACAGAAGCACATTCTCTTCCTACGATGAACTAGTGACCACTAGAGTACAACCAACCATGACCAAGGTTTACGCACGGCTTCTTTCAGTTACATCCCTTTAAAGACTTCATTACAGTTTGCCAACCTGTGTAGGGTGACATTTAGTTTCCCTAGGATATTTAGCCTCTTCTTTACTAGTTCAGCTTTATACAGAGCATCAAAACTCAAAGAAAAAGAATCAGAATTTAGGTCTACTCAGCTTGATTTCAGCCACAGCTTTACAGATAAATGATTTTCCAATGCGGCAAACAATAATTTCTGATTTAGACAAATGCTAGACTTAAAACTAAACACACCAACAACTAAAAAACTTCCTTACATAAGAGGGCAGAATACCATAAATTTTACTCAATATAAAACAAAAACCAAAACCATCCTGTTGATATAAAATTGTAGGATTATGTTTACTTTTTTTGAACTTACCTGTATCTTTATCTCTGGCTTTGTAAACTTGCCCATAAGTGCCTTCACCAATAATACCAATGATATCAAATTTATCCACACAGCGCTTTCCCCAGTCTATTTCTTTTTCTTTTGTTTCACCATGTCGTGGTCCACATATTCTAGAAAGCAACAAATATTTTTAAGAATACAGCTAGTGTATCTAGGCATTGTCTTAATTTTGAAGACACCCTTAACACTATTTGAGACATTATTAGTTAACTATCTTATTACCATTAAGTGGCAATAAACCATGCATTTTGAGTCAAGCCACATTAATATTAAAAATGTCAAAAAGCAGAACTCTTTTGACAAGAACTTTTTAAAGACACTATTATTTCTACTTGCTTGATAAGCTTTAAAAAAGGTTTAATAAACATACTTTGGTCTTCTCTTGCTATGTAGCTGAACTACTGGTTTCTTTTCTTCAGGACTTTTGGGTACCTCAGCTCCTCCAGGCAACTCAGGTGGAAGTGGCAGGTCTGCAAGCAGATGGCGAAGTTTCTTCTCTGTTTCTTTAACTGACTTCACTGAAAGATTCTCTCTCAAACTATTAAAAAAAATCATTTTGCTAATAAGTTGAAGATAGTAGAATATAAACATAAAAGCAAAACTTGGTAGAGGTTTTTTTTAAATACATTCTAGACTGTCAGTGGACTAACACTTGAAATCTCTGCTCTTAAAATTTGCAGGACTCGAATAAATGACTCGCAAATAGCTCTTTGGAAGATGCACAGTTAAATACCACAGTTCTACAGAACTGTGAAATCAGACCTCTCTGGTGAAAGCTCAGGTCGGATGGCACAGGGAGCCTTACCAGGCCAGACTTCTTCTGCCACATAAGCTTTTTTCCAAGCTTATGGCCTAGACTATTAAAAATACTTAGAGCTCAAGTGCTGCCAGACATCAAAAGTATAGTGGTAAAATCTGTACTCTGACTTCGCATGTAAGAGAGAAGATCTGACTAACCCATCTCTGTCTAAAATTGGTCTCCACAGGTAAGGAGCTTCATGCTTACACTAACACTGCAGGGCTTTACAAGGCTGTCCACATCACCTCATTTACAAATTCTAATTGCATACATCTGCTGGAACACTCCAGATTCAACACATTTCCAGGGATCAGCATGCATATCAAGTAGGAAAAAAAATCAGATGAAAAAACAATGATTTTCTAACATGGGTTACTGATATCTGATTTTTAACCAACCATACTTAGATAACAGATATTGTCTATCTCTGTCTTCAGAAAAATCCCCAAACACACAAACATCTTTTAACAATTAGACAATTATCTTAGAAATGCTTTTCCCATTCTAATGGGGAATCATAACTGCTGCACTATTTTTTTTTCCTAAGTACATGGCTCCATTTTACCAAAACTTCTTTCAGTTTAGCTAGATTTGTTCAGCTACTACACATCCAGTAATTTTGAAGTCATGACCATCTCTAAACTTTATATAATTACACAACCCTTTCTCCCCTACAGGCTCTCACATAGTATTCACTCTTTTAATTTCCATCACTGTATCAATAAAACTGAAATCATGCTTTGAGGGGTTATTTCCAAGTTAGCTGCATTTGCCAAATCGCACTATTCATCCTTCTCTGTGATGGTTTTTCTAAAACTTTTTACCTGCTTAGTTTCATAGATAAAGCAGGAACTTCTCTAAATGGAAAGATATTGCCAAGTCTCATAATGGAGAATGCATACATTTTTTCTTACTTTTCTTGCTATGAGTAATTCCTATATATTCAAATAAAGCATTCCAGTGTTTTGCATATGTCTATGCTTCTCTCTGAAAGCTGAACACTTCTGTATCTTTTATGACTTCCTAAACTGCCACTGCCCCATTTTGAAGAACCATCACAAGGAAGTGCAGACTGCCCTCACCACAAGTATAATGGTTAACACACTATAAAGAACAAACCACCTTAGTGCAGTGCATGTAACTGTCCTGGCAATTAAAAAACTCTTACTTTTTGAAGTACATATATTAGTATTTCTCTCATAACTTTTCCCAAAAATTTTCAATATGAGTGAAAGCATAACATATGAAAGGTTCTGACACAGATTTTAAAAGTGGCACATGAAAATAAAGGCAGCCAAGAACAGCCTTTTTTTTCAGGTCTGCTAAATCACACATCATTGACAACCAGGGCACTTTTCCCTTTCAGCTAACCTGCACTGTGGGGTTGCAACACTGATGTTCCCTTAGGCTGCTTATTTGTGGGTTTATGAGATTCTTACTGAAGGAACCAGACAGCTCTGCATAGCACTGAGCTCAAGATTTCTTGGTTGACACATTTTCCCCATAGTAACTCAGAGCCCAAGGCAAATACCTTTGCCCTCCTCTGCCATTAAAAACATTGATCTTCTTCCTTTGATGACTTAAGCTTTATCATGACTTATAATTTCAGAAATATTATAATATTTCTAATATTATAATTGCATGTTTATAACATCCAATAGGCAAAACTAAGCAAAGTATAAGAGACGTTCCATTACTTCCCATTAATCTTTCTAATGCAGCTGTCTGCAAGCAGTAGGGCTTTTTGTTTTGAAAGGAGAATGAGCCCAGTGCTGAAAGAATCAGTGCTTAATTGCAGCTTAACTCCTCGGTTTAGATAACTTAAAACAGGCAATCTATTAAAATATAACAATAATAATAATAGCAATCAGCCAGCTTTATATGAAATCTCATTTCATGTTGTTGCAATTAATTACTGCAATGCCAGTCATTTTAGTTAAACTAGATGGACTAGTTTTTAGTTAAAATAGTAAATCTTGCTCACAGTATCAGGATTCTCATTTACCTAGAGGATGGCTTAGTCACATATGTAAACACCATCATCCATTTGCTACATCATTATTACATTTGCTAGAGTTTAATGGTGAAGAGCAAGGAACAATTTCTTTTTTATAACTTAAAAAATGTGTAGCTGTCTAATACTATGTTAGGTTGTATGTATTTCCTAAGGCCTTCTATGCACCCGTAATGTTTAATACAAACTTAAATTACTAGCAAACACAAGAGAAACATTTCCACCTGCAGCTAAAAATTTCTGGCTTACTTGTAATTTGTTGCATACATGTGAGAGACACGTAGCACCTTCAGTAAGACAAAAACAAAAAACCCAAAAACTATAAAACACCCACAAAACAAAACAACAAAAAACCTCCAAAAAAACCAACAACAAAAAAACCCCACCCCCCCCCAAGAAAACTTCTCTAACAGCATAATTTTCCAATACAAATCACAGCACAGATTCTCTATTAGAACTACAGACAGACTTAATAAGCTAAATTGAGATGACACTTGGAACATAGAAAATTTTTTGTTCACTACAGACCAATTTTAACAATTCAAAATTAACATAAATGATGAGCCATGAACCTCACTTCTATTATACGTATCCAATACTGATCTTTGAAATAAATTACACTACAATAATGCCCAGCTATAAAACAATTGCATTTTGAAGAGAACCCTTTCTTCAAACCCCAGCTAAATAAAGAATTTTCACATATTGCTACTGAATTCAACTTTTCCTCAAAGTATGTATATGTTCACACCAAACTTGAAATCTTGAATCCTTGAGTGCATCCTTTCAGTAGCCCCAAAACTATTATGAACCAGCAATTTTTAAAACATTTTAGTAGACTTTTTATAGAAAGATTCTTCTTAGACCAAACTGTTCTTTTTTCAAAAACTAATTAAATTATTTTTAAGATCAAATTCCTCCAGCTCACTAATAATCACCTGTCAAACAGCTGAAGAGCAAGAACAAATTAAGCAATGCATTAGCCTGATCTAGTATATAGTTTTGTATTTATTTTCCAAAGGAAATAATGACAACCATTATAAAAAGGAACAACAATCCCAAAAGCAAATCTCTGACACAACTCACCTATCAGTTTCTTTATCTTCAGGCAGCGTGGGAGGCAAAGGCAAGGGTGGCAGTGTGGAGGTCGGTAGTGCAACAATTCGATCCTTCTCCTTGGCTACTACACTTGGTCCACTCGGTTTGCTCTTCTCTTTTACAGGGACCGGTGGATGTTTCACAGCTGTCAATTTGTTCTCTTTTACTGCTACAGGTTTCTGTTTAGTAATTTTGTCTACAATTAAATTATTTTCCGCTTTTGTTTCAGGAAGCGAAACCTTTGCTTTTGCCTTGTCGTTTTTCAGATTTGCACTGCTGGTAGGAGAAGGTATATGTTCAGTTTTAATTTTCTTCAGGTCCTTAACATTGTTCACTTGAGGTGCACTTACAGAAGTGTCAGTGTTTCCCTTCGTAGGTGTTGAAGTATTGGAAGCTTTTGCACTGGCTTTGGCTGCCTCAGCAGCTCTTGCTTTTTTGTTTTTGTTCAACTCAGCAGCCAGGCTACTCTTCAGAGTCAATGTACTAGGAGAAATACTTGAATGACGACTTCTGGATCTAGACAATCTATGTCTGCTACGAGACCTGGAGTGCCTTGATGAATATGGACTTCTGCTTCGAGATTTTGCTGATCTCCTGTTTCAAAAAAGTAAAGATTTACCCTGGTAAAATTAAATCTAGCTGCTTTCCCAGCACATCTACTTTTTTGACAATTACATTTTTTAAATCAACTCTTATCACCATGCTCATAGAATAAACAGAAGTCTCTGAAATAGGAAAGACCATGCATTAAAAAAATAATAATCTATAAGTAATCAATCAAGGTTCTACACCTTTCTGTTAGAAAACATTAAAACTCCTAGGTGTAGTTTTGCCTCTCACAGAACTGCAAAATACAGTACTTATATAAGGCAATCAATGTTCTGCTTCCTCACTACTGAAGAGATATTTTTCTCCTTTAAAAAAAAAAAAAAAATCAATGTATGGAACTCGTACAAACACCTTTAGTATATACAGTATTTGAGAAAAATTCAATTGATTACACAGGCAGAATTCAACAAAATGAAATTAAAATTACAACAGGACAAGAGAGATCTAAACAACACTAAAGCATTAATTGTAGGAACTTTTGAATTTTCATTTCCATAAATATCATTAAAATAAGTTAACTGACAAAAAAAATGAATACTAAAGAAAAAAGAATGGAATACTAAAGGCTGCAATGTAGCTAACTGAAAGACAGCTTTCCTTTTTTGAAACCTAATTGTAAAACTACAAAAAGAACAAAAATACAAAACCCAAAAAAGCCCAAGTACCCAATATTTGTTACAGCCATTGACGACCCAACATAACCCACAAATGGGCCTATGCTATAACTGCTTCTGAATGCAGATGCTAACAGAAAGAAGAAAAAGAAAATCTAAGCCATCTACAAAATCATAGCAAGAAAACTGCCTAGAATGGGGGAGGAGGCAACCTTAAACTTCTACTGTACCACAATATCATTTGTATCATTTCATACGAATGACTTTTCATTCAAAATTTCAAAGGGATATTCTAATTTGCCTAGTACTGAGTTGAGTCAGTTGTTCATTAAGAAATAAAGGGAAAAAGAATTAATTGAGCTGAAAGGCATGGAACAAGTAAAGTAGCCTAATCCACTGCCACCACACAGTAATGTTATGAAATAAATTCAATTAAATGTAGGAGTTTTAATCCATTTTACCATACCAAGAATAACAAGGATATTCATCAGATTTACAACTATTTTCTTGATTAAAGCTTAATGCAAATCTATTTTACTTATCATTTGAAGAGGAGAAAAAAGCATACTCAGGATTCAAAATACCCAGTATTCATCAGCTGAACAAAGAAAAAAGTATCAAGCAATAGCAAAAATAAGACTTCCTAAAGACACAAGAATTTCAGAGTTCAAAAGATCACACCAGTGTATGGAGGTTGCCAAAACAAAAGGAAACAAAAAACCCAGACCAACCAACAAAAAAAGAAACCCAATAAATAAACAAAAAGCATGCCAACTACAATCCTTATGATCGGGACTACCCATCCCACACCAAATTTAATTTTCCTGACAAATCAATTCAGTTTTAATTATCAACACAAGAAATTACATCTCAACGCTTCAACTGAACAAATATTTAATCTAGTACAATAACATTTCTTTTGTGTGCAATACTAATTTCCAAATTTACGCTCTTTATTTTCTAATGCAGGAACTCTTACCCAATAAAAAATCACTCAGATAAATCAAAAAGTGACTGAAAACAATGTGTATGCACACTGTATAGTACAGCACAAGCTTCAAAATTCTACAGGTGAAATTGATCCAATTGCCTAAAGACTCATGAAAGACAAAAAAAAATATCAAATCCCGGATGAAGATAACTCTTGGAAACTAGCACAGTTCAATTCTATGCTGGGAAGCAGATTTTACAGGATTTTCTGGCACAGCAGGGTAACAATGACAGATGATGATGATGATGATGATAATAATAATAATAATAATAATAGTTTCCTACACTTTAATTGAAAAAAGCCTCACAATTCTCTTCTAACAATTTTCAACCAAAATCTAATGTTTGGTTCACTCAGTAATGAGATATTAATGTTCATGTCTAATAAAACCAAATAAAAACATAATATTGGGAAAAAAAATCCATTGAAAACTCACTTCTCCGTTATGAATCATGCTGCTGATGTAATTTTTCTCATTTTGAAAATCTAAGTCCTAAATCCCACAGAATATTTTCAGAGGTTTGGCCAAACAGGAGTAAAACTAAAAAGGTAAAAATTTCCATTATACAGAGTTAAGACAATGTAGCAGGAAAAGAAACGGAGAAATCTAGAAAATACACACACTTCAAATGCTAGACGAGAGCTCTCCTCACACTGCTGTCTCATTTTTGGAGAAGAATTACTGTAGGTCTCAAACAGAGGTGTTACTGCTGCAGAACTGCACCCGCCCTGGAATCAGTATAATTACATTTCTCCAGCATCAAGCACAAGCTAATAGCCCCTGTTAGTCCTAAACTGACTTCGATAAATGGTGCATCATTTGCAAGGATGTCACTGACCTGTCTTGGAAAAAAATTCCTTGCACATCTTGTTTATAAGACGGACTCTCTCTTTCCAATTAGCTGTAGAACAATCTCCATCCCAAGTACTTTACTGCAACATGTGCTACATTTAAAACATGCCCTAAAGGTCAATGAGCCGTATTTCTTTCATAAGTATGATATGGTCATTTTGACTGATACCTGACAAAGAAAGTAATCGCATAACTAACAAATACAGACATAATTTCACATGCACTAGAAAAGAGAAGTATCGGCTTAAAATAACACAGTGAGACACCATGCCTGATTCTGTTTCTGTTTGTTTAGCTCACTACTAAGGATAAATGAAAAAAACCTGTTCAAATCTGTGACAACTAATTTGATCATCTGATCAGCTACTGTAACTCAGTGGGGAAGAGGCAGTTTTGAAAACCTGGGGCAAAAATAACCTAAACTTCTATACTTCAAAAACAAGTAAGAATTGACAAGTGGATTGATGTCTATACTTTACCAGTACTAGTCAAGAGAGTTTGGGACATGAATATGAATTTATGCAAGCTCAGCTAAAAAAAACCCCAAACCCAACCATCATCTATTGTGGGTTTCACACTCCACATGACAACTGCACAACTTTTTCATGTCAGAACTGCGTTCATGTGGGAGACAGCAGATATGCATGCACACAAATAGTTAAGTTTCAGTCCCAGTACCTATTGTAGCCCTTAAGAGTAGATGAAAATGATAGCAGCCTAGTTATAAAATATGTTGACTGATTATAACCTCTGCACTGGTTTAAATTTTCCAGAAATTTTTCATTTTTTGTATCAGAAAAAAATATTATATTATCTATATATAGTACCTTTAGCATCCCAAAAACCTTAACAAGAATCCCTTGCTGTACCTGAAGCACTGAGCTGGACCCTAGAGAACACAGGAAAAACATTAACATTTTCAACCAAACAGACAAATCCTGAATTTTAAGTAAAAAGCAGATTTGTCAAAGTGCTAGTTATTCAATTCACAGTGATAAACCCTGCTGTTTTCATAAGCCTAATAAACTTTTCAAACACTCAACTATCACTTTCCTTCATCTGTGTATTTCAGAAGTCCCAACAGACTAGACAACTTATGTACAAGTTTTGACCTATAAAAATGGCACAAACCCAAAAATACAGACACGTTTACAAGCTTTCCCTCAAAGGCTTATCTGTATACTCAGAGTGGAGAATGATTGCCTTATACATAATAAAACCAGCCAGCTCACTCTGTTCAGAACTAACATTTGACATAAAAGATGAAGTCACAGCAGCACAGAAATGCACTCACACAACAGCCAATGTCTGCCAGTTAATAGGACACTGACTGCCTAGCGAGACCCTCAAGAAACACCGGAAGAGACATCTGAAGTATAGCCTAAAATCTTCCAGCAGGTCTCCATTAAATGTGTGTGTATGCATACATACGCAGGTAAAATGCCTTATTCTGACATTTCACACCAGCTATTTCAGTTGTAATCAGCAGCTTGTTTTTAACACAGTAAAAAGGAATAAAAGAATTGTGGCTGCAACTGCACAGACCTGCACTGCAAAAAGCAAATACATCAAACAATGCAATTCAAATTTCTCTTCCTGAAGTAAGGAGAGATCAGTAAGTTCACTAAACCTAAAGGCCACATTTCACTCTCTTAAACAAAAGCACCAGCATGTGCTGCTAACATACAAAAGGGGAGAAAGCCAGTAAGAAGCCTAAGTTACTATGAAGGTAACTTTCCTTCAATGCTTCTCCCTGCTTGCACCCAGAAGTTCTGCCCCATTTTAGATTATCTCTGCCACTTAAGCCATTAATAGCCTTCTATCAGCATCTTGAATTCACTTCACACAAGTGTAGATCCCTACAGAGAGGACAACTGCCACGTTTTATGACACTTGTAAAATCCCTCCTGAGCTATATACAGATGTCAGTGTGTTTTTATATATGGAGGGGACAAAAAGACAAAAAGGAAACTGATGTACCTGAAGACCATAAGTATCAGTAATGTAAGTTCTAAAGCTGCTTTGTTTCTTCCCTGGAGACAGCAACAAAGAAGCCTGTGAGCACAATTAGACTAGCTGGAAAAGGACATGGAAGAAATTACATTTTAGCTATAGCCATAAAATTAAAGGGAAAAAACCAAACAAAAACAACAACAATAAAAAAGCCCTAACCAACAAAAAGAAAAACCCATTAAGATATTATCTACAAACCATACATGAGAAGAGGCAAATTTAAAGAAAGTGATAGAGGAAGAAGGCACTAGTAAGGAAGCCACCCTGAAACTGCCCCAAAACTGCACTTTTCAGACCAAGAAAAATAATGCCCTCAAAGACGGGGGGAGGGGTGGTGGAATGTTGGTTTAGGTATCATAGTTCTTTCTAATTTTTTCGTTTTGCCTAGTACCCAACATTTCATAAAACAAACAGGTATTCATTGTTTCTCTGATTCATACAATGTACTTAGTCACTTTAGAAAAAAACTACTTAAGAGATCAAAATTTTGAATTACGTTCACTTAGGTTGAATTAGGTTTCAAAACTGCTGTTTCTCCTTCCTGATAGGCAATATTTTATTGCACTTGACTCACTCACTAATAAATACCACACAGTAAATTTACTGATTAATTTACCAAAGAAAAATGTCTACTGTTATAATACCACTTACATTCTCAAGCAGAGAATGAAAGAATTCCAAGTAATAGCTTAGAGTGCTATCTTTTACTGTCTTGATATTTGAAACCAGAGAGGAAAGAAAACTGTTACCTACATCAGATTTCCAGGAATACATTTCATTCAGCTTACACGGTTTTTCTTGCCATGCTACCTTCCTTAGGTGTTTCTTTCTGTCCGCTTTCAATACCCCCTTAATACCAAAAAGAGTTACATTTTATTGACAAATCAGAACGATCATGTGTTATCTTCTCATGTTTCTAAACTTGAAAACCTCTTTTCTTCTTAATTGCTTCAAGAGCAAGCTAAATCCATCATGCTAGTGGCCAGCTACAAGTTATCTAAGCACAAACAGTTTTGTAGTTGAAACGCCTACGGATCTATGAGCTGAACAAGTTAACTGACTTTGTCAGTAACTTTTTAATAAGGCACAACACATAGGGATTTCTGAGAAGGTGAAGGCAAAACCAAGAAACCTAACAGTCCAAAGGAAGTTAAAGCAACCACTGTAGTTCAGCTCCTTTTTTAATCCACAGGTAATGCCGGACTACTGACTAAGCACTGCCATCCTTCCCTGCACAGCAAGCATTTTTCAAAGGAGAGACCTAAATTTAATCAACTGGCTTCACTACAGACCTTCCAAGACATTTACAAACCCTTCGTAACATAAACCACCTTGACAAAACATTTTAGCTCATAGTATAGCTTTCCCATGTTGCTCTAGCAGGCAAACATATAGTTCATTTCTTTATTCTATTACAGTAATTGTATTCTTCACTTGATACCTTATTCATTACATTTATTTATTTTCTCTAGCCTCTAGTTCAAGGTTATATCCTATGCAGCTCTGCCACCAACCTCCTACTCAGCTGCTTTGTACATGAAGACTACATAACCTGGATTACTGATTGAAACTACAAATCTTTAAAAGGGTCTCCAATACATACTGGAAAACTCTGAGCTGGGCTTTTATTTGTTTCTTGAATCTGCTTTAAAACTCTGTTTTCATATGAGAACTTGGCCTACAAAGAAATCAACCAGCAACAGGTCAAGTCAACACAAAATCTGTTTTTTAAACACATTTGAAGTTAAATTTTTCAAATTAAATTTCCTTTTTAAAATAAGGAAAGACGCAGCAGCAATATGGAAAAGGAAAGGCACACGAGCAAAAGGCAAAAGCCAGCAATGTGCACTGGAAAAAATAGCTACTCAAAACATTTAAAATTCATCGAAATATAGTTTTACTAAACAAAATTAGAGAGTTTTAATTTTTTTTAAAAAAAAACCCTATTTTTACTAATTGGAGGGAAGTCAAACTCTCTCTTAATCCTTTAAATTCAAAAGCAGGAGCATTACTGGAATTAAAGCTATTTTCATATCAGTGTATGGCACCATGGCTTCTCCATTTACTAAATGAATATATATTTTACTCTTTTCCCTAAACTTGTTGTGATTTTGCACATAAACGACCCATATTTTCCAGAGCCTGACTACTACAGACTAGCTACCAATACCGACTGAGATGACTCCCTAGTACCAAAATGAAAATAAATCTTCTATAAGCAACAAGTATGCACATAGTAGTACTACACTAGTAGCGCCCCACCCACTTACTCTTATCTAAGCAAATGGGTAGGTGTATCCAAATTCAGAAAAATGTGATTACTCATCTATATTGCTAACTGAATTAAATGTGTGATCACATAACATATGACCTGACTCAAGTTACAGCAAGTAGTTCTCCGGAAACTAGTTTAGCACGAAAATGCAGGAAGCAAGACACTGTGTCTGCTTCTTTTATCAACCACGGGGTTTGGTTAAGAATTTTTTTTAATCCAGTCATTTTAGAGAAATGAATAGAGAAATAAATACCTCACACTTTTGGAAGAATTTCAATCTCAAAAATATTTTTTTCCAGTCATTTTACCAGTAGAGAAATAAATACCTCATACTTTTGGAAGAATTTCCATTTTGAAAATATGCATGTGCTACTTTAGAACAGCTGTGTTACCTTATCCACAAGAAAATAAGGATAATACAAATCCACCAGCAGCAAGTAAAGAAGTTTTGTCGAACAAGTGAATACAGCTCAATCAGTTTACCCAAAACACAAACTTTTCTGGCTATTATAATGGAAAAGTCAATTAGTCAATCCAGTAGAAATCACCAAGTATGGAACACATATCCAGTCTTTGCTTCTTCTTAGAACCCACAGCTAAACAACATCACCTAAAAACAGCAAAGTCAGTACTGGAATTCAAACCTCACAGCAACAACACACTGTTGCTGCTTCAAAGGAGCACAGCTGACTTCACTTGTGGTCTCTTCAGCTGCTTACTAGAAGTTTCTCCCAAAGAAGTTCAGACACCTAGATTAAAAAGTCACCACTAAACACACGAGCTTTCCAAGCATGCTAGAACTGCTTTGTAATTTCTACATACTCAAATAACTGGGTAATTTACATAACATTAGAGAAGACACATATATGAGACATAAAATGAAAAGAGCAAAAACACTTGCAGGTGGAAATAGTCACATACAAGGTTTGTAGTGTCTGAACATCATTACAGCTGGATACAAGCCCAGAATTAAGCCTTTAAATAATCCAGATGAAGAACACAGGTGCTGTAAGAAGCTGTTGCCTCCATGAAACTGTCATACTCTATCAAGTCTGAGGCCACTGTATCACCATTAAACAGGACAGCAAAAACGTTCAGCATTTTGGCTATAGTACTACAGAGTCAAGCAAAAAGTGATTATGACATCGTTTTGAATGATTAAAAAAAAAAATATAAACCCCCTCCTACTTCCCCACTACCATAGCAATACACATTATGATCAATAGCCATACGGAAGGAAAAAACCACTGGCTTTTATTTCTCCACAACAAGTAAACATTATCAATAATTGATTTTATCTTCACACTTTAGGTTTCCTTTGTTTTCTATGAAAGTGACATTTTTGTAATGAATGGCTCCTTAGGACAGACCTTTCTTTCTACATACAGAAACCTCTCCTTTTCACTCAGCCATTCCAATCCCTCTCCTGTAAACCTGACAGTCTGTAAGGAGTTAAAAACTGAACACAAATTACAATCCAACTGGAGGGAGGAAGAAAAGTGGGGAGTCACAAAGCTAACTCCTAGAAACAGATTTGCAGGCACAAGAAAGACTTATGACAAGAGTGAATACCAAAATTGAGATTTAAACTCTCATGCTTCAAATCACAGGCCCACTACCAACAGAAAAAGTACTCTCCTACAAAACTCTACTACAGCCCAATTAGTCAGTGCACAAGACAGAACCCTGAACTTAACTGGGCTGTCAATCTGACTATTCCCAAATACTGAGCTATTCCTAAATGCAAGTCTGATATACATAATTCTGTGCATCATTATTAGCTTTCCTATTCCAGAATATAAAGAGCTACAGAAAATAATCTGATTCCTATGGCATTTAAATCAAATTATGCACATAATATTCCTGCTACACTATTATTCAAATAATTTTGAAAGTGTACTTAACCACTTGTAACAGACTCTCAGAGAAGAAAAGTGTGATGTTTCCAGATCAATTACTGGGTTTTCTTCTTGAAACACCCTACTGCTTACAGAATTTTTCCATACAACCACACCTTCAGATAATCCCTATTCTTATCCAAAGGCACTTTGGCTCTATCTCTGAAAAACGTAGGACACAGCTTTGTTACTTTACTCTCTAAACAGCATTTGATGCACACCTAGGGCAGCTGACTCTACCAAGAGTCAGTGAAACACGGATCAGCTTTATCATGTTCCATGGATACTATATAGGACACCCCAAATGGGGATCAGTGTCAGCGAAAGTTCTCAGACAGCCCACCAGGTAATGGCTTGTAAACAAAATTCTTGCCAGTGGAACAACATATTGCTGGATACCTTTAAAATTGAAGTCCGGGTATGAATTTAAGCAGGTCTACAAACGAGGCAACAGTAAGATTCCAATATAAGAAATAAACATCTTCAGTTATAAAAACATACTAAGCAAATACTTTTAAATTTCCAGTGTACTTTTCAGCAGCTTAAAATATTCTGAAGAACTTTAATGCCACAACACGATTTGCATCTGATTAGAAAGATACAGCCCACACTTCCTCTCCACATAAAATTCAAAAACTCAAGCAATGCTGACCTTTACACCCTGAGCTCCCACTCACACTGAAAAAAAAATATCTGCAAGCATACAGTAATTATATACATGTACGTTACCTTACCAGGAAAAGAGCTTATGTTTTTCACAGGTTACATAAAGTACTAGACAATTTATCAAAACGTAACACTGATTCAATTTTCTATCAAAACAGAAAGTCCAAGTCCTTCTATAGACCTCTACAAAGAACAAGAAAACCCTTTAAACCCAAATTGCCCGCCAGCTGGTTTTCTCTTTAGATTAAGCAGAAATTAAACCAAACCCAGATATATTTGATATGCATCCTATTTTACTCAGGAACAGGATACATAAAAATGTACCACAGAACATGTGTGGTACATTATAAGCTACCATTTAAAAATCAAAATTGGTCGTTCAGGAAACCTGTCCTGCAAGGAGTGCCTTCCTTCAGTCACTCTCACCTTTAACATTTAAAAGCCGCCTTCCAGCCAGGTGGTCCCCCACGGAGAGAAACTAACCGCAGAAATGTTACAGGCACCCGCGTCTCCCTCTCTCCCCCAGAGACAGGACAGGAAAATCTTTGTACTTGTCCTTCTCCCCTGCCCCTCACCCCAGCTTTCTGGCAGCAAAAGGGCAAGAGACTGCTGCTGGATGCAAACCTCTCCGGCCTCTCCTCCTCTCCTACATTACTGTCACAGTCATTACTCCCCTCCTCCACACACCGCGCCCCCAACCCCATCCCGCCTTCGCCTCTGAACCGGACTCACCGGATAACGGGGCTGTAGGGGCTCCGAGACCGGCGCCAGCTGCTGTAGGGGCTGGGTGACACATCCCCACCGCGCTCGTAAGAGCTGTGCCGGCTGTAGCTGGGGGATCGGCGTCGACTGTAGGGGCTGAGTGGCGAGCGGGCGCCCACCGGGCTGAGGGACTTGCGGCTGCGCTGGCTCTGCGAGGAGCGGTGCAGAGGAGGGCTGTCATCCCGGCCGGGGCTGGGCGACGAGCGCTGCCGCCGGTACGCCTTGGGCTCCGGCTTTTCGTCCCGGTAAGCCTTCGGAGGGTCCTTGTATGCCGACGGCGGCTCTTTAGCCGTTTTAGTCCGGCTCCGACGCGATTTGCTGTCCCGGTCTTTCCTGCCGCTGCTGGGAGAGGCGAGGGAGCCCTTCCTGCGGCCGTCGCTGCCACCGCCGCTGCTGCTCTTGAGTCCCTCTCGGTCTTGACTCCCTGTGTGGTTGTGGCGGCTGCGGGATTTGGAGGACGAGGAGGGCTCGGATGCCCCGCGGCCCGGAACCGCTGCCCCCTCCTGCTGCGCCTTCTCCTCTGCCCGCCGGCGATGTTCTCGGTGCCGCTCCTTGGAGCGCCCGCTGCTACCGCGGTGCTCCCGACGGGATCGGCCGCTTCGCTCCGCCTCGCCCCGCTGCCGCTGGGTCCCACCGCCCGAGGAGGAGCCCGGGCTGCCCCCACCGCTGCCCCCGCCGGCCACGCCGCTACCCAACAGTCCCTCGGAC
>VYXD01000542.1:217617-245029 GCA_013397195.1 Hylia prasina
CTGCCCGCTTCACATTGGGCCGCACCGATACATACAGCGTCGGGCTGAGGCTGAGGCCGGGCGCACTGCCAGATGCGGCGGCGGAGCGGCGCCAGTAGTGTCCCGCAGGCCGGCGCGGCCTCTCCCGCAACACCGAAGTGTCTCCTGGCGGCGGCGGCTCCTCCTCACTTCATTCTGGGCCACGGGCGCCGCCGCACAGGGACATGGACACCGGGCGCGGGCCTCCTCCACCTCTTCCCTCAACCGCTCCCGGCAGGGAGGCTGGGTCAGGCCAGGCCGGGCCGCCTCCGGACGAGATATCCGGGGCCCTGCGCGGCTCCGATCCCGGTTCTCCTACCCGACGGAGGCCGCACGTGTCGGGGCCGCCCCCGCGCCGCCGGTGGCCGGGAGCGCTCTCGCGGCCTTAGCGCCGCCGCGCGCGGGTGACACACGCAACGGGGGACACGGACACGGCCCGGCGGCGCGCGGCGCATGCGCGACGTCAGAAATGGGCGGAGGAGGAGAAACGCGCCCCGCCAATCGCGCGCGGCTCCGCCGCCTTCGCCCGCATGCCCGAGAACCAC
This sequence comes from Hylia prasina, assembly GCA_013397195.1. NCBI lineage: Eukaryota > Metazoa > Chordata > Aves > Passeriformes > Sylviidae > Hylia > Hylia prasina. The sequence continues at coordinate 218,181 of VYXD01000542.1, forward strand.
CCTGCTCTCGCGAGACTTCACCCCGCCCTCGACCCTGTCCCCGGCGGCTCTCGCGGTAACTGCCTCTCTCGCCGTTACTGCGCCGTGGGCCTTGTGAGCCCCTCGGGGGCCGGTAGGGGGCGGTTCCGTGCCAGGGGAGCAAAGATGGCGTTTGGAGGCCGAGGGGCCTGTGGGCGAGGCACGACGTAGAGGTGCTTGGCCCGCTGGGCACCCTCCTTATCTTTCTCCCGGCGCTCTCTGGAGGCAATGGGCAAAAATTTATGCACAGGGAGTTCCACCTGAATATGAGGAAGGAGTTTTCTATTGTGTGGGCACCAAAATGGGCTGCCCAGAGTGTCCCTCACTGGAGGTGTTCCAGATCTATCTGGACGCAATCCTGTGTAATGTGTTACGGGATGACCCCGCTTGAGCATCCCATAACATTATGGTATGGGGTGGAGGTTGGCCCAGATGACACACTGTGGTCCTTGCCCATTTCACCCGTTCTGTGAGCTGGAGCAGTGCGGGCGCCGCGTCAGGCTGTGCGAGGAGGTGTAGGAGAGGTGTAGGAAACCTGCCGGTCCCAGGTGGTTTCCCCTGCTTTTATTGTACCTGGTTATTGACTGGGGTCATGAGAGAAAACCCCGTCAGTTAAAATAGTGGCGTGTGTTACTGTGAAACAGGGAAGCCACTTTGCTGCTTCATTAAAAGTATTTTTTTTTCTGTCTTACACTACTGAAACTAAGTATATTAGGATATTTTAGGTTTCCTTCCAAACTTAGTGATTTCATGCTCTAATGAAAGACCCAAGCTCTTTTTTCCCTTCTTCTAACTACTCTAGGCTTTCGCCTTTTTGTGGTTTTACTGAATTTCACGACTGGAGCTGCAACTGCTGAGTGTGCCTCAAATTGGCTTTTTGGGCTATCTTCTATTAGCATCTGGAATGTTGTGAGCATTTCTAAAGCAGAAGCTATTATCTTTCCTTAGGGATTTAATAGTTTTTCGGCCACCTTGCTATCTAATTGTTTTCAGCTAGCTTATATACAGTCTGATTGCATATGTTTGTAAAACACAATGCAAAAATGAAAGACCAAAACAAAGGAACCCACCTGTTTTTCACTGTTATTTTCCGCTCCTTGGATCACTCTGTTTCCTCTCCTTTTCTGAACTCAAACAAAAATATTCTGTCTGTCCAGGTCCTGTGCATCATCTGCTATCCAGCAAATCTCCTTTCACAAATGTGTTCAGTACTTCACCCTTCACCTCTCTGTTCCAACTCACGTTTCTTTCAAACGTCATCAAAGCATTCAAAAGGTCATCAAAACACATTTCTCTAGTTGTACACACACACAGAGGCACATGCACTTCCCTTCAGGCTTCCTCTTAAGGTGTGACTTGGAGAACAACCAAGTAGCTTGTTTTCTGTTCTCTAATGATGTGCCATAGGATGGTGAAGGAAAAAGCCTGATGTGCTGGCCCACCTGCCATTTCAGGAGAAAAGGTCCCTGTCCAAGAAGGATTACTCTAACCTAGGCAGTGATTGCATTCATACTTTGTGAAATTGTGGGGTTTTAGTAGCATGCTGTGCCTTATGGAAATACTGTTCATCTCCCTGCTGTTGGGGAGTAGCTTATCTTTCCATAGTGGGCTCTCAGCTTTGCTGACATATTTTTCTGCTTACCTTGTAGGTATATTCAGCAACTATAAAGAGGTTCTCCAGGGCTGTTGCAGCATACTCAGCAAAGCCAGTGTGCCATCAGGCCTCTGGCACGTTGGGAGAAAAACAAAAACAGAACCCAGAAAGCCAACAACCCTATATCACAGAGGCAGTTGTAGACACCGTAGAAAATTGCACAGAACAGGTCTGGACAAAGCAACACAGGCTGCAATTTCTAATTTATTCCCAAGCATTACCTGGCATTTCTGGAGGAGGGATATGTTATTTGAAAGAGTTGTGTCATTATCAGGAGAGTGCTGGTGTTTCTGCACCTGGAGTGAGCCTTATGACTTGTCAGAGAAGCTTAACTAGAAGCTAAGCTGCTAATGACATAAAGTTTGCACTGCCTGGAAATCAGCTACACCAGGTTGTAGGGGGATGTGCCAACAGCAATCACGTCAGCTGTCAGGTGATGGCAGCATATGATTTGACAGTGGAAACCTACCCATAGATTCCTGACATAAGAAAGCAAACCTGAAACAGATTCCTTACTGAGCATAAAATCCTTCAGAAGCATTGAAGACGTTGATGGCATAGTGCCAATTGTTGGATTCACAAAGAGCCATAAAATTCAAGATGCATTACAGCTTGTTTCCACAAGGCTTAGTGTGGAAGGGCAAATAGTAGGGAGAGGAGTTCCAGATTAGGTTTTGGCAGTGGCACTTGCAGTGGTGTGAGAACCAGTACTCTATAAAGATGGTTGTTCCACAACAAGTTGAAGCCTTGTCACCTAGGAATGTTGGTTGCAGGGATCTCATATCTTGCAAGGTATTACTATATGGTCCACACATGAAAATAGTGGTAAACACTAGAGAAAAACACAGCTGGAAAGTTGCAGCCAAAATATCATCTCCAAAAATATTGTCATGCCAGCTCTACAAACTGAGCCTTTAGCAAGCGACTTCCCTACCAACCATCCCATGGAGGAAACTTGGACTAACACTTACATAATTTAATTTTATTTAAGAAAAAAAACCTCCTCAACTCATACTCTGTTCTTCATGCAAATATTTTTTTGTATCTGCACGTTAAGCACATTCATTCTGTTCTGAGTAACTGTTCACCATTTTTAGTGTAACATGGTACAAATAGATACTGAGCTGGTTACAGGTAAGGAGGAGACTGTGCTACATGTCATGGATGATGGTACCACTTCTTTTTTGTTAAGGGTTTTGTTGTGCTTCCTTCTTTTTTAAAAAAAGTTTCTGTATCCTATCTGTGCCACCATGTGTAGAAAGTCCTTAGCAACTAACATCCTTTTGGTGCAGAGCAAACTGTCAATCCATCAAGACAAAAAGAAAGATAGGTAAAGTCTTCAGTAGTTTGAGGACCTTTATTTTTCAGCAGAATTCCTCAGGGCTTGTTTATTGACTTGGTAGGCATTTTTCCTTGATGCTGATTTTGGTTGGTTGGGAATCTTGTGTTTTCATGGAAGGAAGGTGTCTGGTTTTCTCTTCCTCCCAAGCAGTAACATGTACCTAGAGTTCTTTGAAGTTTTGTTTTTAATCTTCCAGCTCAACCTGTTTTATCTCCTAAAAGAACAATTTCTCCCAAGCACACAGAGGAATTCAAATTTCTAACTTCTTTTTTTGCTGTTTGGTTTTTTAGATAAATCTGGAAACCTTAGAAGACATTTTACTCTCTGACATACTATGCTTTCACATGTCTTCTAACCATTTTACAAAAATAGTCTGATGTTTACATATCCTGTCTTGTGTAGTCTGCTGTAGTTTTTGTTACTACCTCTGCTATTTCTTTGCTGCAATTGTATTTCTATCTTGCCCTAAGATTGTTTATTGACTAGAGTGCAATAATTCATGTTTCCTGAGGCCCTGTGGAAAAACTGACTAGGTTACCTATATCCATGTTTTTTCTTCTCAGCAAGAGGAATGTTGCAATGATCTGGGAACTCAGCTGTTGGGAAAAAAACAGAGAAGGATAAAGACTGATCAGGACATTGGCTGATCAGGACACAAGTGGACTTACCAGTGAAATTGCAAATACGACACATACACTTGAAGAGCTGAGAAAAATTAATGCTGTCTTTAAGTCACTGTTAGACCACCGAGTCTCTGTTCTGATCATTCTTATTCAGAGAAAAATTAATTCACACCAGGAGCAGAAAAGGCTATAAAGATCCTCAGTGAACTGAAATCTCAGTTTCAGAGGAGACAGGCAGAGCATTACTTTGTAGCATAATGAAGACAGGAAATCACAGTGTTCTGTAAACTTAATTAGAGGCTAGGAAAGCTGTGTCTGCCCATGGCAGGTGGGCTGGAACAACATGATCTTTAAGTTCCCTTCCAAGCCAGGCCGTTCTGTGATTCTATGAAAGGAGATGAACACCTAGAAGGAAGGACTGTTTGCCCTAAGAGACACAGTTAGTGCAGGCAGTTACAAACAGTCAAAGAACAGTTTTCTTGCTTTTAAGCTCAGTCCCTTCTGAAAAAGGTGTATTGCCTGTTGATGGGAGACAGGTGCCACTCACTGCAATTCCTTTGGGAAAGCAATCTATTTTTGCTTCCCAAAGCCATCAGGCTAGAATTTAAGTGGTTGAATTGTTTAGCAATTTCATCCATTGCTGGAGCAGTTTTAGCTGTGGATGGAAAGGTGTATGCTGCCCTGCACAAACATAGAGGACTTTCCAGATTTTTAACTACCGAGTTCACAAATATCCACAACAATCACCTTGTTTCTTAACTCAGTATGCATTTCCTCTGCTGACCGATCTCTGCTTAAATGTACCAAGACCTTTACTCACACAAGCATGCTGGCACCATCTGAGGGAGCAGCTTCATGTGAGGGCCTACTTTGGATTTGACATGAAATGCCTGGTCCCTAGAAAACAGTCTGTGACTTGTTTGAAGCTGCAATAGCTCCCTACGTAAATGCTCTGGCAAACCATTTTGCAAAGAAGTTTCCCTAGAGGTCAGCATACCAAAGAACAGGAAACCAGAAACTGAATTCACACTGCTTCTGCTACAAGAAATCTGTCATCCTCCAAATGCCCTCACAGCTGCTGCTCTTGGGGCAGCTGTTAACTCTAAAAGTAAACTAAAATCATTCATGTCGTTGCCCACTCAAACTTTGGGTGAAAGCTAATGTTATGATCAATGTGACACTACCGGGGAAGAAGATACGTAACCCTAGACCTAAAGTAGAGAATTCTGCCTCCAAAATTATGGTGGTTTATAGCTGCTCCGGGGTTTCCCCCACAGCTGGGGTTCTTGTTTGGCTTCAGCTGTCTCGAGAGCTGTGATTTTCCCGGGGTCTGTTCTTAAAAGAACGGCTTTAGCCTCGGGAGCTCTTTTGTGATGCTAGGTAAGCATCAAGGCTTTTAAGAGCCTGGAGCAGCTTCTCCCAGCAAGCAGTTTCTTATCTCAGGCGACGCGGGGAAAAATAAAATACGAGAATCCAGTGATCCTCCAGAGACCTTTATTCAGCTCCGAAAGACCTCGAAGGGTCCCAGTGCCTTCCTTTTATGTTCTAACTCAGGGGTGAGGTTTACAGAACATTGGAAACCTGCCAAAACAGTCCAATGAAATGTGGAGAAAACTAGGAGGAGAGAAACCCACCAATGGCAAANAACCCCCCCAATGGCAAACCTTTGCCTTATTCAAACTTTACCGCCTTCTTACCGGGAGCCTGCTCTCCATGGGAGAGCAGCTCCTCCCTCGTCCCTCCTGGTTCCTCACAGGGGTTAATTTTCAGAAGTGTCAAGTGAATGTTTGAGCAGACAGCTTATATGATGTACAACGCACTGTCTCACTGCTTTATCTCTGTTTTTCCAATAAGTACATGAAACAATTCTTCACCTGAGCAAGAGCCATTAAAAACAAGCAACAAAACAACACCCTTTCCCTTTCCCTTTCCCTTTCCCTTTCCCTTTCCCTTTCCCTTTCCCTTTCCCTTTCCTTCCCATTTTCTCTTCCTCTTTTCTTTTCTGTGTCTCATCTTTCCCCATAGACACTGGGGAAGTCTCTGAAGACAATTCTTCCCAGCCCTACACTAGCAGAAGGCACTGAATACCCATATCCATCTCCCAGCCAGGGAAGGACGGGTGTATCTTCTGGAGAGGGGATCAGGGCTGTAGATCATCTGAGGATAAAGGGACCATCTGCACAAATTTGCAAAAAGCAAGTGTCATGTGGTTTTTCTAAACTCATCAGTGTTCAACTGAGGAAGGTTTTCACAGGATGGCAAAACACCACATCACTGACACTAGCAAGGCTCCATAATCAAGCCTTCAGTCTGGTGCAAGAGGTGCTTCTCATCTAAATGGTTGCAAACCACTTGGAGGTGAGCAATACCTATTCATTCCCCCATGAATATTCTTCTTTGCTCCTTGTACTCATTTTTAGAAATGTCTGGTCTGTTTTCTATGGAAGAACATACCAAAATACAAGAGCCTGAGGGCAGCAGCACTCTCTCAGAGGGAAGGTCCATCTGGCCCAATACACTGTCTCCAAAGTGTCCAACAACCAGTGTCTGAAGAAGAGCATGTCAGCACTGAAGTCTAAGCCTNATTACCACAGTGTGCATGTGTAGCCAAGAGCAGGCTGATGTGTTTTTCAGTTTAGCTTGAAAAATGCTCTGTAGTATGGCAAAGGCAAGTGACAGAGCTATAGAATGCAGCAACAGGAATACAGGCCCAGCAGGTGCTGTTACCTGATGGGTGAGAACATGAAGAATGAGAATCAGAAGCAAAAACACAAAAGGTGTGTGGTACTACCATGGGCATGTTTTTGCTTTAGCTGCTGCAGACATGGAAAACTCATACTGCATCAGAATCTCATCCAGTGCTGGGAAAGACAGTAAAGTTGCTGCAGTAGCATGTTTGCTTGCTGGGAACAGAGTGAACCAAAAGGGCTTCTGCACTGAGCAAACAGAAAAAGCAGAAGAACACACACTGAAAGAGAAGACTGCCACCTCCTGCAGTGTCTCAGGCACTTGGCTGCAGCAAGGGAGTTTGGCATTTTCCAGCAGCGCCGGGGGGACTGGAACTGGTAAGAGACTGAGAGAGCTGAGTTACACGCACGGCAAGGACTTTCTCAATTTGCCATAGTGCTGGTTTGAAAGCAAAACCAGTGAGAGACTCCAAGTCAGAAGTACAATTTAATAAGAGGAAAAGAAAAGAAGTAAAAGAAAGTAAAATAAAATAAATTCAATAGTATAAAATACCACTGACAGAGTCAGAATACAACCTGACACCCTGTTAGTTAGGGTGGTAGTAGCAGTCCAGATGAAATGGTCAAAGCAGTGGTCTTGCAGAAAGGTCTGGTAGCTCTTGTCCTCCGTGAATCCAGTGGGGGAAAAAGCTGACTCTGCTGTCCCAAACCCATGATTATATGCAGGTGGGAATGCTTGGCTCCTCCCCCTGGGTGGAGCATCTCACAATGGGCTGATATCATTCTATGAGTCATGTAACGGGTCCTTGATGGCCCATTAAACAGAGACAGCTTCTGGAGGGAGTTATCTATGAGTCATGGGGCAAGGCATTGATGGGCCATTAGCAGAAGATAAGGGAAACACTGCCCCACCTGGTTCCAACACTTCATGAAGATGGTGATAGAATACGTACTTTAGGCACATCTTACATTTTTAATCTAAGACAGCCATCTCATTCCAGAATGAGAGGTTGAGAGGTTTTATTGTTTCATATTATTCATTCTTTATGCTTGTGGGCACTTTGTTGAATCAACAGTTTTTTCCATTTTTCTCCAAGGAGGTTCTTTCCTGGACCAGCTCGGGGAGGACCCATTTGGATTTGCTCCACAGAGGGACCCTATTCGGGGGTTTTCTCCCAAATTTGCCCTAAACCTGGACATGGACAAAGCACAACCCAACAACCCAAAAGATGAAAGTTTCACCTCCTGCAGTGTCTACAGCACTTGGCTGCAGCAAGGGCATATTTGGCAGGGAAACAGCCCTGATGCTGAGCATTGTCCTGTAGCAGTTTCTGCAAGTCTGCCTGAACCTCCCTCATGAGCCCACAGTTTTTCTGGCTAAAGCTCCCTCAAGCGCCTCCTCACTGGGCTTGTCCTCCACATGCTTCTCCAGCTCTCTTGTACCTTCTCTGTACACGCTCCGTGGCTTTCTGCTTCGGAGCGGCAAAGCAGTGTTCTCTCTGCAAAACGGAGCTTTTAGTTCTTTACAGCTCTGACATGGAAAAGGAGTAACTAGCCAGCAAGGCCTTTATTCTAGCTGCTGCAGACATGGAAAACTCTGACTGTAGCAGAATCTGACCCAGTGTTGCAAAAGGCAAGAAATTTTGTGCAGTGGCATCTTTGTTTGCTGGGAAAGTGTGTTTGGAAAAACTTCTGTGAATGATGGTTGAAGCAGTAGAGACTTTTTGTTCCAATGAACATTGTATTTATTTTTTGTGACCAATGAGCTGAGTGTAAACTTTTATGAGTGTATAAAAGACAGCATGCTCTTATAATGAACAGAAGGCTTCTGAAGATTTTACTGTGTTACTTTGTGAGTCCTGACCATCCCAACAACCACACCAGGGTTACGGTGGCAGAGGAGAGATTCACTGCCTCACCTGTCCTATGTGAAAACGCATGAGACTCCTTCCTTTCTGTAGTTTGTAAACAGAAGTCACTCTTATGTTTGGTTTGTCCATGTTAGTCTCTGCAGTTCAGATGAAGGCATTGCCTTCTGAATGTTTTCTTATGCTCCTCCATAATACGGTGTTAGGATTATTGACCTAAAATTTACAGGCTTGCCCTGAGAATAAGTAATTCTAGTGGAGGGTGTAAACTTGATGCTGTACCCTTCTGTAGTATCAGAAGGATGTTAACCAGGTGTCTTGGGTTATGGAAGCAAAAATGTGTATTCTATTTTCATCTCCTGAAAGCAGTTGGGGAAATGTTTTGTCTTTATTTTTTTGCTACTCTGGGGGAAGGGGGGCGGATGCCTTTCTGATAATGGATCAGCTATTAAAACCAGGTGGGGTACTGTTTCTTATCTCTTTCACCACCCATCCTCCCTCCGGGGGATATTTTCTGCTAATGGGCCATTAAGGCTCACCAATGACATGACACATTACATCATCCCATTGTGAGATGCTGCACCCAGTGGGTGGGGGCTCCAGAGTCCCTGCCTAGATAAAAACTGAGACTCAGAACACCAGGCATCCTGTTTTCCACTGGATTCTAGAGGAAGATCAGACTCATCAGACTCATCTCAGCATCACTGGACCCTTCTTCCACAGGATCATCTACTCCAACACAGCCACATCTGTTTCTCCAGGAGGACTGCTTCCAAACACCCTGACCAACAGGGTGTCAGGTTGTGTCCCTGACTCTGTCAGGGTTTTCTGGGTTTGTTTGTTTGTTTGTTGTTTACTTGTCTTTTTTGTACTATTACATTTGCGTTTCTAACATTCCTAGTAAAAGAACTGTTATTCCTATATCTTTGCCTGAAAGCCCTAATTGTAAAATTATAATAATTCAGAGGGAGGGGGGTTTACATTCTCCATTCTAAGGAAACTTCAGCTTTCCCTAGCGGATACCTGTCTTCTAAACCAACACACCAGGTGAGCTCTTTCCTCCTTTTGTTACTTTATTATCCCTGTGGCCTGCAGTGACTGTTTCCTGTAACTAGAAAGCAAGCTTTGTGTGAAGCCTACTTGAAGCATGGGAAGCCCTCTCAACCTGAGTGTGCTCCTGCTTCTCATGTATATGTTGGTATGCCTAGGACTGTCAAGAAAGTAAGGCTGGTCCTTGTCTGGAAACTGCCATAGGACCTCTAGCAAATGCTAAGTGTCATATATTGTTTATCTGCCTTAGGTGATGGAGTTCCACATCAAGTCTCAATGAGTAACAGCCCATTCTCCCATATTTTTTGGTGTGCCTCTCTAACATTGGGCAGATTCAGCCCTACCTTTTAGAGGGTTTCCTTCCAGTATGCCCAAAATAACTTGTATATCAGTAGATGATGGTAGGTAAATTCAAACTCCAGATGGAGTGGATGTTGTTTCCATTCATTGTGTGTCATTAGAAAGGGGCAGTTGGCGGATAAAATACACATCTAGCAAAGAGCACTGTACCCATTGAAAATACTGATTTGAAAAATACAGTTGCGAGGTTTTTTTGCCATGCCAGGAAGTCAGTGGTGATTTGGAAGAGGACGTTGATAACCTTGCAGAAGATATTTTATTTGAGGAGCTAGAGATCTTGAACAGACCATGTCTACTCTACTGCACCTTGTCCTTGAAGCCTGAGAAGAGCATATGTTCTTCATACAAGCTCTAATATCTTAGGGAATGGTAAGCTCCATGTGGATCAACAGGTGGAATGTAATGATTCTGAGTGGAGACCCCCATGCATTGTGGAGTTAGTGGTCCATATAACACTTAACTTCAGCAGATGTAGGCCTGTCCTGCATATATGAAATGGCCTCAGGCTCTGTGTGCTGCACAAGGTCCCATGACTGCAGGATCAACTCAGCCCGCTCATTGTAAGTTAGTAACTTGCAGGCAGCTCCCACTTGGTAGCAGTGGTTATGCCACTTCCATGGCTGTGGTTTCATCTATAAAGAGCAAGAAATTCTTCTGTGAACATCCTTTATGAATACAGCTATTGTCTTATAAGAAAATTGTAAGATAACTGTGATGACCAAATAAAAAAGAAGAATCTCACCTATTGACAAGGTTTATCCAGCATGATACATGTGGATCAGAGACCTGTTCAAAGCTACAGCACCCACCGTTCCTGCCATCTCAAATGATGTGAGATTGCCTATAATAGTGTTAGTCTTAGTAAATAACATTTTTAATGACAGATTAGAGAGCCTGAGTACCTCTCTCTCTGAACTGTTATATGCTATCACCTTCTCATGCAAAACAGAGTGTTTACCCCCTGGATAGGATATAGCTAGAGTATTTTTCAGTTTGAAATGAGGAGTCTACAGTTAGAATTCTATACATCTAATTTGTGATCATACTTGTAGTCTATTTTAGGTACCCTCTACAATGTATCAAAATAGAGCAGGTTCATGCTGTTTTCATATCAAGAGCGTTTGTTCAGTGGAATCCATGGTTTCTCAGTTTGTTAGGAGGACTAAGGTAATATCTTAATAATTAAGGTAATATCTTTGAAAAATAAAAATAAAGGCAGAAACCCTTCTGGAATAGAAAGAAGACTTTTCCCTCCAAATTATTACAACTTTGAAATTATGGGGATTTCATACAAAAATGTAGAAAAATTAATAACAGGTTTTTTACTAGAAAACAGAACCGAACAAACAACAACGCAATAACAGAAACCCGCTGAGCACCTTTTCCCTCTGGGTGTAGTTATGAACGCCGCCGGCAGGGGGCGGGGGCGCTCTGTGGGAGGCAAAGAGTCTCTCCAAGATAGATGTTAAAAGCTTTCTCGAGAGGAGTTAGAACGTGATAAAACAGCAAGAAACCTTGCAATATCTTGATGTAAGGGTCTTAAAGCTCTGCCTTGGGGTGACGAGGCATCAGGACAATGAAGAGGATAATGCTGTGCAGTACCAGTGCACTGCAAATTAAGGTCTGTTTTTGACACAGAAAATGGAAGGGGAGAAACTTGGTTTACTGTCGTATGGGTCATTAATTAAAAAACCTACTTACTGGTCAGGATGCTGAGGCTCCAGGTACAGTCAGTCTTTCCTGTGTGGAGATTCTTGAAATTTTACGCAGTGGCATGATCCCTGGGAATACTGTAAACTAAAACACACTAATGACTCAAAAGGAAAATTATGTATTTTACTTAAATATAATCAGTGATCTGGTTTTGACTGATGGTTGTATAAGGCCTCCTGGTGGAAACAGTGCTTTGACCAAAAAAGCAAATTGAAACTGCAGAACATAAGCTGTTTCTATTTTTAAGATGAGGCTCAGCTTTTTGCTTTGGGTGTAGCAGTCAAACTTGAAGATACAGAAAGTTTTGAAAAACTGTATGTTAATTTTGGAAATTTTCTCCTTTTGTTCCTATATATGTGACTGTTATATATTTCTATAATAAGGAATATGTTCCTATAATAAGAACTTGAAGGTAGGAATGTTTCCAATTCTCCCTCCTTCTACTCCTCCTTTTCTTCCCTGCTCATGCACGAGTTGAACAAACTGTTGTCCATCACAGTTTAGCCAGGTAAATGTATGTGAATTCAGGTATCATGTCTCCTATTCCATGTGGTGGTGAGGGGCCTGTGACCACCATTGTTCTGACTTTGAGAAGCTGCTGCTTCAGAGTAACAGTTTGAGCACTTTATTTCTGCTAGTCTGCTGCAGATGTCAAGTAGAAAGTGATAATTCATGCACCCTTTATGAGTATGAAAAATGAAATTACATTAAAGTATATGAAAGATTAGAAACCTAGAGACTTCATATTAAATGTGAAGGGATGAGCTGTGTAATCTTGACTGCTAAGTAATCATTCTCCTAGAAGGATATTCAAAATCGGTCTGGAAAAAGTTTATTCCTCCTGTTATTTTACAATTTGAGCCTCAAAATGATAGCTAGTTCTGCTATTCTAGAAGAAGAAAGGAAAAGTCTCCCTGGAGTTACTAATTCATCAAGCCACATTCCTGTAAGGCAGTGCCTCCTGCAGGAGTTGTCTCTGGATACGTAGTCCTGTGACCATGTAAACTTTTTTGGGGAAGCCCTGTGAGCACTTTGTCACAGCAGAGACCTGTACCTTTTTGTAGTGCATTTTGATTGCATTTGCACATCTCTGTGTGGAGAGATAATTTCTTCATTTTGAGAAATGCTTAATTTATTTTCAGGATTATCTTGCCCCATGTATTTACTTTTCCACAAATGGCGAAGCTCCAACTGGCATAAGAATGAAATTTTCTTTAGAAGCTGAAGCTTTTGATTTGAAATCTGATGCTCATTTAAGCCCCATTTAAGAACCCATTTTCATGTATTTGAGCCCTCCTTCCCAACCCCCAAATATTTGTTGGTTTGAATCTCATTTTCTATTCATCTACACTTCTCTAAAAGAAAATCTTTGAGAGAAGTTGTTGGGATTTGCTAGTGGAGCTGCTAAGAGAATTTATTAATTAGAAAATAAACAGAATGATTCCCATATGCTGTAGTATCTCACAAGGACATACATGTATCAGGTTGCCTCCCTGGATGGTGGTATGAAAATACTTCTCCAAATTGTATTCAATAGTTCCTGAGGTTAATCTCAGGAACCAGGAAATTACTGGAAACTGGTAATGCAAAGAAGTAAAAGTTCTATTGTGGAACTATATTTAATGAGAGTTTGGATTCATTTGGTGAAACTTGACTAGTACTTGTTAATTGTCATTTATTTCCCTGTAACTGTCTGTAGGTGCAGATACAATTGCTTAAAATATTCCTCTGAGATTTTTTGTTTTCTCATCACATTTCAAAATCGTAAACTGAATGGTCTACAATTTGAATCACTCTTAAAATTTATTAGTGTTGTATCAACAGGTATTAGCTGTTGGCAGACTGCAATCATCCTTAAGCAGATCTTTGTCATTTACGGCTATATGTGGGAGGAATGCATGAGAGAGTTTCTGTATCACGTTGTAGGTTGTTTTGATTGTTGAGAAGTCATTATTCTCAAGCATAAGTAATTGTACCATATAGGACACAAAATTATTCTTTAACAATAAAGAATATGCAAATGCCTTTACACAAATAAATGTATTTATGCTGATGACTTCTTTGTACTTTCATGGCAGAAGTTGATCGCATTCTATCTTCTTTTCATTAGAAGCACCATATTGTCCATAACCATTTTTGTAGTGTTTGCATTAATTCTGCAATTCTGTAACAGTAGAGCAGCTGTAGTAGTGTGCATACTTGTAGAAGCTTGAAATCACTGCACATCAGTTGTGTAAGATACCTACTTGAGAAGCCATGTCTTTCAAGGGTTAACAAAGTCCCAACAACAGAAGTTTACACTTAATAGATAACATCTGTGTCCTGCGCTTAGGACTCTAAGTCCTGCAGACATCCTGCAGCGCCCGAGTTACTGGGGTAGCAATAGTCCCTCTGTATCACAAACATGCAGTTAGACCAATGTGTATCAAACCGTGCTTTCACAAGTAACTTAGACAAGTGGTATTTGTAACTTTGTATTTGTTTTAAAAGGAAATGGTTTAAAAGACTCCGGTGGTATAAGACTGTGGTCTAACTGACTTCAGCTAATCACCCATTCTCATCACAGCCCACCTTCTGTGAACCAGTTGTGACTGGTTCAGTTTACAGGGTTTTTCCACTACCTAACCAAACCTTCCTGTAAACAAACGCCCCAGCACACAGAAGCCTTAAAAATCCACCTTTTCTCTTATTAAATAAAAAAATAATTAAAATCTTAGTAGGAGCAGTATGTTTGTGTAAAAATCTTCAGGGGACATTTGAGCTGTTGAAAGGTGTAAAGTCTGCAACCAAGCATTTGAAAAGCCCCTGAAACTGAGAGGTGATGGTTTAGGATTGCATGTAGGCAAGGGGTTTGTTGTATTTCCTCTCTCTTTTTCTGAACTGAAAGGACAATATCTTTCAGTTTTGTGTAGGAGACACAAAGAATGGATTCGGGGATCATATAGTGAGAGATCTTGGTTCCTTAATGCAGTCAAGCTTTTGTCTGGCAGAGATAGAGGAGATCCAGGTAAAATCCATGATGCTACTGAAATCTACAATTACTTCATTCCAAAAATACCTTTGTAGCTGTTTTGTTTCACCTTGATTGGAACCAAACCTTAACATATAATAGCATGGGATCCCAGGTATTTCTCAAGCAGAGCTTGACAGAAGACTAGAAATCAGATGTCTTCCCACTGAAGAGTAACATCACATTGAAGGCAGTGATTAGTTGCTTTGACTTCAATATGCAGATTCTAACATAGCTTCTAAGGTATGCCATTAGTAAAATAGCTGTGGTAGAACTCAGCCTAGTATGTTTTCTTTTCCTTACAATGGCATGATCAATAGCAGAAAGTCCTGTTGTAACAACATTTCCCCTTGGCTTGGCTTAGCTCTTTTACAAAGCTTAGCTTTCTGTTTCATAACAGAAAATATGTAACCAACTAGTATTTATTGTTCTATGTAAAAGTGTTCCTGTCAACACATTGAAAACTAGAAAAGTGATGTTTTAAGGATCTTTGATTTCCTGAGAAATTTATATTAACAGAGAAATTATTCAGGTTTATATGAACAGAGAAATGAATCATCTTTGTACAGGCTGTGGAAATGCTGGAGAACAAACACAGGGCTCATAAAGACAGCTGGAGGAAAGATTTTATTGCTATCATCATTACAGACACAGCGAATGCAAATGCTGCAGGGGCATATCTCCAAAACCTAGGGCAATGTTTTGCTCAAAACCACAAGAAAATGATTTATCCCAATATGTCAACTTCCTATTTTTCCACATAAATTTGAAAGGAATTGATTTGTGGAACTGGGAGATTAAGAGTTCAAAGTCTGAGAATTTTTCTTCTTTTGTGAAAATACTTTATCAGAGTTTCACATTTGCAGTTTTGCTCAGTTTTAAAAGGTGTCTTTAAACAAGGTAATGTTCATGATCATTGTGATTGTTTTCTTTTTTGTTTTTAATTACAAGTGCAGATTTTCAGACCATGTCAGAGTGCTGGTGGATTTCTTCAGTTTCTGCATGTGTACACCTTAGAATTACTTTTATTCTCATCTAACTTTTTTCAAGTTTTGTTTAATTGTCTCTTAAAGCACACCACTTGAGAATAATTAATTCCTGAATTGTTAGATACATGAGAGTTGCAACAAATCACTGAAAGTAAAAATGTATCAAACCTGTGAATTTACTGCAAAGGAATGCTCCTAATTAAGCCTTAAATGTGATGACAAAACACATCTGTGCTTTATACGTCAAAAGCCGTTGTACCCCTAAGCTTCTGGATGCATAGCTACTTTTGACATGGCTACCTTCTTCATTTTGCAATATGGACTTGGATTAAAATGCATTATTCCTGTTGCCTATCTTTATTCAATATTCAGAAAAAAATTAAGAAAACCAGACCAGTATAAAAACACTATCAGTAAAGCAAAATGAGCCTTTATGCACTAATACCAGAAAATTATTTTGGATTTTTTTTTTTTTTTTGCTGTTACATCAAACACTGGGAGGAGGGGAGTCTGTATGGATAAGCATACGGCAAAGCAAACTGAAGATCAATTTGTAGCCCTTTCTTAAAACAGCATTTATGCTTTCTTTCCTTGGTGCTTGGTTGAAGCCCACATTCTGTAGATGAAGAGTATGATAAGATAGTACATGGAGCTCTTCAGAAGAAGAATGATATATACTAAATGTGCTGTCCTGTGCATTAACCGATCTGTAAGAAAGACAGAGATGTCTTGTTTAATGTCAATGTTGTATAGCATCCTAAAAAGGATAGAAATGGAATAATGTAATCATTTTACTGCTGCAATTTCATTGACACCAGTGCATAGCATAAACATATACGAGATCTGTTCTGTCCTTTAAATGGGTTTGCATTGGTAATGAGTTCTAGACCTAGTGGGTTTTTTAGCACTAAACTAACTCTCAGTGTCACTGCGTTATTATTCCTTGTAAAGACAAGAACATAACTATAGTGCTTCCAGCACTTAGTACAATGTTTGTTTAAATCCTTTTGTGTTGTATCTCTTGAGGATAACTGCTGATGATTCTTCCTAAATACCATTCAAGCCAAAAAAAATTTCTTTATCCAAAGTTCTGGGCAATTGCAGCTGATGTAGCATCATCTGAAGTGTTTAACTACTCCACATGTTAAAAATGTGGTGCTTAATGCAGGCTAATAATCTAGTAGCCTAAACAGCATCTGTAGCATTTTAATAAAGCTACCTGATAAAGGTAGGAAAGCCCCTTATAAGAAGTTAGTTCAGAGTAGTGCTGAAAGGTTTCTGAGTTGCTGACCCCAGACTTGAAAGATTTCCTGTATACTACTGAGAAAGATAATTTTTGTGATGTTCAGATCATATGTACCAATATCTAACTCTTGCATGACATGCATCACTTTCCCACATTTTAACACATTAAATTACCTCTATTTAAAACTGTTTTGCAGTCCTCTTCCTGAGAAGCAGTCTTCACAGAATCTACTGGAAAGAGAATTTAAATGCCCCAGTTAGGCTTTTCTTTAATTTTAACAAAGATGAATTGAGAAATGGGGGGGGAAAGGCTGTACAGGCACAAGGCTGGGTAAATGGGAAGTTAGTATTAAATAAAAAAACCTGAGCCTTATTATTAGTCTGCAAAGCAGATATTCATAAGCAGGATTCATTTGCAGAGAGAACTTGAAGAGGAAGAATGCGCAAAGAAGGGCTGGGTATTTGTTGCCTTAAGTGGGAGATGTATCTTTGCTGTTTCTGGAATGTGTCCATTAGGCTATTCCTTGGCAAAGTCTTTTTTATTTGGAACAGGAGTCAGCTTGACCACCTGACCTTGTCAGTGAAGAAGCTGAAGTTCATTTGCCTTCACAACCGTTACCAGAAATGCAGAATAAATTATGTTGGACTTAGGTTAATTTATACTAAGTTAAGCAGATGTAGGTATGGAGAGAAGATTAATTTAAACCAATTTAGACCACTTTTCTTATAGATGATTTAAATAATTTGCATTGACTATAAGTTACTTTTTCTTTAAAGTTGCATTGTGTTTCAGAATTGGCTTTGCATAATCAATCTTTCCACAATTAAAAACATAATCTTATTTTTACACGACTATTAACTTACTATTTCTGTATTGTGGGTAATATTTTTAAACTTGTTTTACATCCTCAGTAATCTAATTTTTAACTCCTTAGTTTTTTATAGCTGTGATAATGTTAGGGAGTGTCAGAGGGACTTAAACCTGTAAGCTATGAGAGGTAATACTGTTTCCAGAAACTTCTGTAAGACGGAAAGTAACAGACATGTTTCAGTGCAGATCTGTTGGAGCTGAGCTAGTTTACACCTGATGAGATTCATTACTTTAAAATAACTATGATTTTTCTGTCACAATGAGATGCTTATTTGGGGACCATAACACAGGCTGAGTTACTTTTCCTGGGAAAACTTTGGGTAGTTTCTCCAGTTGTGTACTTTAGCTCTTGTGGCTAGGAGTACAGATGTCTTCATCAGTAATAGAAAGCATTATTACTCTAATTTTATTGTAAAGAAAAATTATGTTTATAATAGTACATCAAATTACATTTTTAACATGTGGAATGTACCTTGTGTTGGCAGTGAAGCCTTTTCCTCTTCATGCTCGTATTTGCAGTAGTATTTCTTGTCTTCATTCTCTAATGGCACAGTTAACCAACTGGCAATTGAGTATTCATCCTCTTTTGTGGACTGCCAAGCATCACCTTTTACCACGTTCTCTGTTACCTCCTTTTCGTCATCAGTCCATGTCACCCTAATAATTTCTGGATAGAATTTCTCAATAAGGCAAACATACATTATCTGATTTTCATGTTTTTTCTGCAGGATTTCAGAGTTTGCTGGTGGAGAACTTCCTTTTTCTGGATGGGTTATTCGAGGAAGGAAATTAACAAAACAAGTTGGAAGATCAGTAGCGTACAGCAAATAAATACACAGCCAAAAATACAAATTCTGAAGAGCAATAAAATAAATGCCTTATTAACAAATATTAATATGCTCGTAACAAATGTAAATGCTTATTTGAGAAACTTTAAGAAACAGAAATACTGTTGAATATGTCAATAGCTGTTAATCTCACTTGAAACTGAGTTAGAGATCTTAAAGTGGCTATAACCCACAACCTTCCAAGCAGTACTGCTGTCAGAAAGTATTTGCCTGTTCAAGTCTCTGACAATTATTAAATAATAGTAATCTTTCCTGAACAATCTTAATTTATACAATAAGAGGAATTTAATATTGCTTTACAATATTTATGCAAAAACAAGTACATTAAAATTTTGTCCACAGAATATTAAACATAGACCATCTACCTTTAAAATCTTAGCAGTCTTATCTCCCCAGTATAAGTCCCCACTGCTATATAATCAACATCTGCTATATCTATTAATTTTTTAAAAGCCAATATTAATTTTCTGATATTTTATAGGGGGCAAGGGAAGAGAAGATGATGACTGCTCTGTTTTTAAGGCATTCCATGTATTTACCAGGTGAAGATTTTTATCAAGACAGAAAAATGGAATTACAAAATGATCTAGACACCAAAGGCTGGCAATGCCATTCTGCCTCTAGATATTTTTAAATTATTGAAATAATACATCTGAAAATGAAAAACCAAAACTAAACTAAAGCAGAAGAACATGCTGGATAACATTTTCACATTTAAACAGCATATCTAGCCAGAGTTGTCTGCATGGATGTTGTGCTTTGGGAAACATGCTCAGTATGAATATACATTAATATTTTTTAAATTAAAAGTGAGCTGATTCCACAAGCCTATTTCACATAATCTCCATTTCTTTTGCCTCTCTGGATTAAGCCTGCCTGTTCTCTGGATTAGGAGGAGACAAATAATCCAGATATTGTCCACACTGAGATATGTTTTGATATTATTTAAGTGGATAGTAAATTTAAGGGTCTTATTTAGGTAAACGTAAGCTTCTGCAGTGAGTGCATAGGCAGTGCTCACAGGCAATCATTTCTGTCTATGCTTAATTGCAAGTGAAGGCTGAATACAGCTTTCAAAACTGACTGTTACACAGAAAGTACTGCTTAAGACTGTTTTTAAGGCATCAGAGACATTTTAGGTGTTCCTTTATCCCACTTTTTTCTCTTGAATTCCTATGTAAATCTCTGCCACTGAATTTGGGCAAGTAGATGCATGGTGTTTAATTTGTGGTGTGACTGATTGGTGCAGTTTTAATGTATTGGGAGAAAATACATTACTATAAAATGCATTTTTGCCAAAAAAGCTTCCACTTTTCTTTAAATGATCTGGCTGTTGTAGAGAAATCTTTTACAATGTATTCTCCCTGAAACAACTTACTGATTTTTTGAAGTGTTTCAAACTTGGTGTTTAAAGAGAAAGATGACCCATCTACTTTCAAAAGGGCGTCTACCTTCCTTATATTAAGAATTTCCTTCATTTTAGAGATGTCATTAAAATGACAATGTGGACTGAATTCTGTTGGACCAGAAATAAAGTTGCTGACAATTTTATAGCTCTCTAACATTAATTTAGGAGTTATCTTCTTTATACATCAGTCCTCCCAAGGATGAAAGATTAATTTCTAAATTATGCATTTGTGCCAGAGTTGTATATGTTCACAAGACCATGAAGTAGCTCTTGTCCCAGTGACATTGCACTCTGCAAAGCTTCATGACTCTTTTAGAGGTTTCTTTTAGATTTTCAAAATTTAGTAAGTTGTTCTAACTAATTTCAGTACATATAATAGCTTAGTTTACATTCTCTTAGGATATCAAGTCTAAATGGAGAGGTGAGAGAGGTTCTTCCAACTGCTAGTTCATCCAGCTCATTTTAGAGATTTCTGTTATGATGGAATAATTTCCACCTCTAGAATTGCCAAAGTCATTCCATTTACTGTAAAAACACCCTAGATGTGTAGCTTACATAAAACACTTAAATCATACCACAATACTGAGGAAACACATTGCTTGAATAATTGCAACCGTGTGCATGCATTGAAGTGTCTCATGTATGTATACGGGTAAATGGATGACAGTGGAGAACGGAAAAATTAAGTTTTGCATCTATCTATCTATCTATCTATCTATCTATCTATCTATCTATCTATCTATCTATCCATCCATCCATCCATCCATCCATCCATCCATCCATCCATCTATCTATATCTTTTTATGTGAGAAAAAAAATCTTTGTATGCATGTTTCTGAAATAGAAAAAGGATGAAAACCTGTAGAATTGGCTGTAGGTTTTGATGTATTTGCTGATCTGCAATGTCTTTGACATCAGCAGTTTACACTGGCTTTTCTGGGCAAATTATCTGATTCTTTCTGAAGAATATTAAAGTAATGAACTTGCACTTGTCTGTCAGTTTTGATTCAGCTAAACATTGAAGAATATGGTTTACCTTGTTAAACAGTTTTCTAAGGTAGGTTTTAAGAGGTATATAGGTATTCCTTTTTCAAATAAAATATAGGTATGAGCAGATATTTCTTAAGCTAACATTTGTCTTTTCTCTCATGTAACAATGCAGCGAGGCTGTAAAACATTGTTCAAACGAAATCCTGGAGTTAGGTTCATAACTGATGAGCTATTAAAAAATTAAGTTCAAAATATATGTTTATATAGATTAGCTGTCAAAAGTTTTCTTAATTAAACTCCTCTACAGTTTCTTTATAAGTATCTATAAATAAGGTTTATAAATAAGGTCACTGTGTTCTTAAACTGAAATTTTAATTCCAACTACTTGGATGATCCCACAAAATACAGTAATTTTGTATTGACACTCAAAGCTCCTGTTCCACTTCAAGCCAGTTGGACCTAAAGGCACTCAGCTCATAAACAGCATTCTTGTCCTGCTTGACAGTGACTTTAGGGATTGTAACTGGTAACAATATAGTATAGTCCTGACCTATGGTGAGCCTTTCCAGATACCTTAAAGAGCTGTCAGCCTTTTTTCCAAAGCTTTCCCATTACAAAACTTTTAAAAAACCTAAGACTGTGAAAAAACTTACTGAAGACAGTGAGTTTTGCACCAAAACCAAATACCAAATACCCTCTCACACTGGTATATTCCTTAATAGAAACAGCTGTCTGAAGGATGGGATGACATACAAAGAGACCTGGACAAGCTCAAGTATTGGATCCATGGGAATTTCATGAGGTTTAACAAGATCAAGTGCAAAGTGCTGCACCTGGGTGGGGGCAGACCCTGGTATTAACACAAGGCTGAGGGATGAACAGATTAAGAGCAGCCCTGTTGAGAAGGACCTGGGGGTGCTGGTGGATGAGAGGCTGGACATGACCCAGCCATGTGCATTTGCAGCCCAGAATGCTGAGTTCAGCTCTGGGGTCACCATCACAGGACAGACCTGTTAGAACGAGTCCAGAGGAGGCCAACACATTGATCACACCTCTCCTATGAGAAAAGGCTGAGAGAATTGATATTGCTCAGTGGAGAAGAGAAGGCTTTGGGGTCACCTAATTGCTGCTTTCCACTACCTGAAGGGAGCCTACAAGAAAGATGGAGAGACTTTTTTACAGGAGCATGTAATGACAGGACAAGGGGGAACGGCTTCACACTGAAAGAGAGTACAGTTAGATTAAATCTTACGAAGAAATTCTTTACTGTGAGGCACTGGAATAGAGAGTCCAGAAAAGTTGTGAATGCCCCATCCCTGGAGGTGTTTAAGGCCACATCAGATGGAGCTCTGAGCAACCTTATCTAGCGGAAAGCTCCCTGGCCACAGCACTGGCGCTTAAACTAAGTGATCTTTAAGGTCTCTGTTAACCCAAGCCATTCTATGATTCTATGATCTTGGCCAGGAAAGTACCAGATTTAACAACTATAACATGAATAATAAGATTCTCTTGATTTGGCTTTGTGAAAGTAGGATATTTGGATTCAATCTCAGTTAATGCTGCTATTCACAAAGACGCTTATCCCAAGTCCTGGTTTTCTCCATTTCTTAATGATTTTAAGTTCTTAAATGTGAAGTAACTACAGCTCTTTTACTCTAATAACGAGTAAAAAGCCTTGGCCTCATAAAGACAAAATCCTACAGAATTAGTGATGCTTGAAAATAATTTATTTTAAACTGTATATAGGGAAAGCATGGCAACTACCTGATTAGTTAGGCAGGGGTTTTCACTAAAAACAACATACTTATCATGCCACAGATATTTCCATGGAATTATAGGTATGCTTTACTTAGTCCATCTGGCATAAATCTATGATATGTTTGATATGTTAATATAGGTTTATGCATTAACCATACTTAAAATACTTGGTAGCAGTACTTGCTCTGCCTTGTATTTGTGTAGTTGTTCACTTCAGGATTATGGCATTTAAAAGCACATGTGGGAAGTGGGAAAAATATTTTTGTCTGCCACTTTCCATTAAAATAAATGTCTCTGCAAGAAAGGCAAAAAAAGCATCACTTCTTCATTATGCAATTATTAAGCAGAAATTCACCATAATTAAATAATTAATTGATTAAGATTGCTGAATAATTAACTTAAGCAGCTATTAAGTAATGAGAAGAGCATTTGGAGGTACTAATTTATTTCTAAGGCCAAAGTGTTGTGTATGTGACAAAATAATCATGAATAAGTTATTTCACTTTTTCTAGCCTACTACAAAAAGATTTTCTGCAGTGCCCATTGCGTACTGTTCTTTGTATCTATTAGAAAGAGGTTTTCTTTTTTCATGCTTAATTCTCAGCTGCTTGATTCCCTGCTAATTCCTTCGGTACAGCTGGAGGAAAGAATGAGGTCTCTGAAAACAATTACAGAACATTTTCCACCAGATTTCTAGGAGAACTATGATCAAAAGTGGCTTGAAATAGCTTCTTTTTAGTCATGGTTGTGATCCTCAAGCACTGCATTACAAATACTACAAGGATGAATGTAGGAATGGCGAGCTGAGGAGTAAAATCCTGCACAAGGAATGGTGCTTACTGACGATCTAAGTGGGCTGAGTGACCTCTGAGATAGTATAATACTCATCTATACAACCACTCCAAGCTCCTATGGCTTATTGTATGAACAATATACATACAACTTACAACATACAACTTACCTGAGACAATGAGTTTTGTACCTGAGCCAAACACCTTGTTGTAATAATCACTGTGAATAAACCCTTTACAATATCAGTGCAGCTCAGTTGTGTTTGAATGGGTAATAGTACTCTTTAAAGAACATCAGATTTGCTGTATAATCAATTTTTAGACCCTACGAAAGTAAAAAAGGAGCAGTCACCTAAAAAACCCAAAAGTTAAAAATAAAAAAGGAAAAAATGTGGAATTTTTGGAGGGCATATAAGTTGTTAAATGAACAGGATTCATCTCAACTAATCTGAGTCTTCTGAAAGTATAGGTGGACAGATGGGGTGCCTTGGCTCCATCTCTGCTTTCTGCAAACAGGCAGCATCACCATAAGATTTATTTGATCAGATGTTGGCAAAGTAATTTGCTCCTAGTACACCACATAAGATCATACCTAGAACTGGTGAACATTATGCAGAGATCTGCAGAGACTACTGACCAATATTTTTGTTATCAGTAACATGAAGCAAAACTGGATTGGAATCAAAATTTCCACTAACAAGATACACCATTTTCAGCTGGTCAAAATTAGGCAAACTATTTTCATCTCAGATGCTTAGCTGGGCCAAATTACAGGGAAGTATCACAGCACCTAGTATTTACTTGAAGCAAAATATTTTGAATAGTAATAATAACGGATAATAAACACTTTCTGCAAAAGCTAGGAAGAGAGAGCTAGCTAGAGAGAGCAGCCTTTCAACTCTGTGTTAGAAGGTGCAACTTACTGGTCTGTGCATATCTCAGATAACTCTCTCATTTTCATTCATAGTCAGATAGAGTCCTAAAGAAAAATGTTTTGCTTTTCAAAGAATATGTGTAACAGAGGTTGGACATATTATTTTCAGAATTAATTAGGAATATCACGAAGGTCAAATGTGCATACTTAGAGATAAAAAACATTTTTCTGTTCTCCAAATTCCGTCTTTGCCATATTTGAATTCATTTTTACATAGAAAATCATAATGAGGTAAGTTATAGGTCTCTGCTGCAGTAGCTGTTGTGCTTCCCCCATTTCATGCATAAATACAGAACAATTACACTGTGTTCTGCAAATGGAAATGGAAATGCAGTTTAAGGGGGAAATCCTGCAAAATATTCAGAACAGTTAGAATTAGTGAGAATTAAAATAGCAGAGCACTTCATACCAGACAGTATCTAGCTGTATTGAAAAGCATTGCAGAAGTAGTCAAGTTAGACATTTTGTAGGTACTTGAAATGCTAAATTCAGCTCCACTTCCAAATATTTTGAGGTCAGGATCCCAGTCTGATAATGCTTATTAATAATTCCTGCACTGCAGTTATCTTGCATAGGCTACAGGAAAAGTCTCTCTGATTTGGAGGCTGGTGATAAATCCTACTGAGTGCTATAGCTGAATTTTCAACATTGACTAGAGTGACATTTCTAGAAATACTTTAATTTTTGTAGCAAGTAAAAAGTTCTGAAAATTTTTGGTCAGAGGCATGGATGGAAAGCATTTTAAATTTCTCTGTAACTCTTCTCAGCAGTTTGCAATTGTACTTAATTATAGCCACCTTGATAATGTCATTGTTTCTGAGTAACATGCTGTAGGCATGGATATATGCTTTATACTGAAAACAGCATTCATCCTTTTGATTGCATAGCTTCACCACAATTGAAAATAATACAAATGCAAAAGTAACCCAGTTGCTTTCAGTAGGGTCAGGAACTAGAAATTTATTACACTCAGGGAACTTTTCTTCCCAATCAATTTAGACCAGACCACTTCTGTCAATAAGAAACTTTTTCATTTTTCACATGCTGTTCTGGGAGTTAACTTTCAAGCAGTTCACGTTTGTTTCCTAGAACAGGATAAAACCATCCCAATATTTAAATCTACCTACCCAATTGGAGCACCATGCACAGTTCACAAACAAAATATTATTTATCATGAGAAATTAATTTTTCTCACAGTCTTTCATTCTTGATTGTCTGAGAACCTGAATGATTCTCTGAAAATCTGTTCAATGATAATGGTACTTACCAGAGACTATTAGCTTTGTTCCCATGCCAAAGTATTTGATCCAGGTGCTCCACACTATGTTTTGACTTTACAATAAGCTAGCATGCTCTCTTGATATACCATTGATGAAGAAAATCCTAATTTTTCCCAGTCATCCATGGGAGTTTGCATGATGAAGGTCCTTGGCTGCCGGGAGGTCATCAGGAATTTCAGATGTGCATCTGGATGTTCAGCCAATAGCTAATGTCCTTCAGAGAAAATCTCTTTCCTGAAGTTTTACAAATTTGTTAGATAACTCCTCCACTTAATATCTTAGAACTAGCCTATGTTTTTTTCTTTGATTTTAGACAGCAAATAAGAACACAGAGTTCTTCATTTAAAAAAACCACATACCTTCAGGTGAAAATCCTGTTCTTTCCAAAGGTATACACCTGCAATTACATGACATCAAGTACTACTAGCATGGAGTTCATTTTTCATTGTCTGAACATAGAAGAAGGAAAGGAGTGAGAGCCAGCACCAAAGCATTGTGAAAGTACCTCCATGCTGCATGTTGCATTATCTTGCCCCAAGTAGGTGGTTATTGTCTGCCTATCTCTCGGAATCACTCCAGGCTTTGCTACAGCAGCTTACTGGCAGCTTTTTATTTACTAACTGGTGGTAGAAGGAGGCTTTTCCTTGTGCAGGTTTTTTATAAAACGGCCCAAGATAACATCAGAGGAGTCACTACTACTGTTAATCAAACAGCCTGCATGCTTAGTTTGGCATTTAAAACAAAATGAGGTAGAGTGTTTCTGGGATCTCTTGTAGCATACTGACTGCAAAATTATGTTGAGAAATTACTATTTGTGGTGAGAGGGAGGAACTAGAGGGTGAAGGTCTTTCAACAGAAGTAGGTGTAAAAACCCCAGTGGTCTGCTTTGAAGTCTTCTGGACAGAAACATCCTAATGACAACCACAAATCAAGGGGAAAAGTGATGTAGACAGAATGATGCTGACTTGTGTTTTTCCTGCCATACTCTTAGACTTGCAGTGAAGGAAACCGCCTATCTCTAGAGTTAATTTTTTACAGTAGACAGGAGAGCACATCTAGGACACACAAATTCTACATCACCTCACCTTATTGTTGAATGTGGGGGAAGGGAGACTCTTCTGGGGGAGAAGGTGTTCCTTCTGGTCAAATACATGTGGCAGAGGGAGCAGTTGGGTAATTCAGGTTCCAGGCTGGGGGGAGCAGTCAGGTAATGCCAATTACAAGCAACCCCCTGGGAGCAGTATTTTATGTTGCACTTCATTACTAACATTGTTCCTATTATTGTTTGCTTTCTTACCTCATTGCTGTTTCCAGTAAATTCCTCTTATCTCAACTTCTTTTTTTTTTTTTTTTTTTTTTTTTTTTTTTTTTTTTTTTTTTTTTTTTTTTTTTTTTTTTTCTTTCCCCCTC
>VYXD01000542.1:245265-258955 GCA_013397195.1 Hylia prasina
TGTTTGTTTGGTTTTTTTTTGCCTTCTGTGCTTTCAATTCTCCTTTCCAGCCCTCCACAAGGGAGTAGGGGGAGCAAGCAAGCATAACATGGTTTGAAGAGTTTCAGTGGGAGCACTACACTGGGGAGTACCATTCCTAAACCATGACAGCCTTACTTGGTGTGCAAATGGAGTATGAAATGTTGATAAACAGGTTGATAAATGTTGATAAAAACAGGTCTGTCCAGAGCTAGATGAAAACACATTTGATCCAGGCATTTATTATATTAAGTATGGAGCCACTGGTTACAATTTTGCTTGATCTGTTCATGTGGTTGTGGTATACCTAACCCTATATATATTCCTGTATGTGCTCCTTGCAGTGCTTTTTTTCAGAGCAGGGAGAAGGATCAGGGTTGCTTTGTTGATGTATTCGGAGGATATTAGCTAATGACATGACAATATCAAGGTCAATGAGGGACATTTGGGGCATGTATTCAGTGTTGCTTTCCTACCCTACCTTGGACACAACCTTTGGGGGACTACTAATAATCATGGCCAGTTTGTGGAAGGAAAAGGAGAGGACAATTTTCCCAGGATTTTCACCCCCTTTTCTGGCTTCAGGCCTGTTACAACAGCTTGTGAGAATTTTGAATTTCCCTTGGATGTTAAAGAAAGTATGTTCTTGTTGCAAAGTCTGCCAGGTCCCCTCAGTGTGGTCCACACCAAGTTTAGAGTCAGGACAGAGGGTGGTTATTCAGGGATCTAACTTGAGGGTTGATAGTCATGAGTTCTATGAAATGTAAGAGAAAATGGGCCAGCTTTTGAAGGATTATTCTGCTCCAATGTTTTGGATGTTCACCTCTGAACATCTACAGGACACTGGCAGAAGTGTAACTTACTGCAGTGTGCCCTGCCTACCCTTTACTGGACACAGTTCAATACCGGACAACACCCTCAGGGGGAAGAGGAGGAAAACAGACCAGCAGGCACTGTGGCCACTCAAACTGCAGCTGAATGAGAGGAACAACCCATGCTAGTAAAGAAGAAGAAATCCAAGACAAAATCAGTTTGTTTGGTGAGGGATGAAGAATAGGGCCCTCGCAAGAGGAGGCAAGGCTAGAGATAAACACCTAATCCCTACCCCATGTGAGCTGTGAGATATGTCAAAAGACTTCAGCTGCCAGTCAGGAGAGTCCCTGGTGACCTGCCTGCTGGGCAGGTCTGTCTGTCTTCCCTGTCTGATGCTGGGAAATTGTGGCCTACAACATGAAAGTAGATGATAGTGAACCCAAGCAGCTGAGATCCTGTTCTGGGATCTGAGCATTGGCAAGGGGATTGGGAAGATGACAGAAACTTTCAGCCTCTGGAGGTGACTTCTGTCAAGTGGAGGGGAAAGGATTCTTTCATCCTCTCAAAGATGATTGAATAGAGTATCCAACTAAGTGGAATGCCATGGAAAAAGGTATCCAGTAACCGAGGAAATTAGCTGTGCTGAAGGTAATCTGTAGGGGTCAAATAACAAGCATTCCCTTGTCTAGTGTACACCATGTATGTGGCAGAAGTTTGTATGGAACTTGACATCATCATACACCAACCCTTTGGCATCCTTTTCATTGATGTCAATGAAAGAAGAAGAAACATTGCTTCAGTGTTTCTTTCACTGCCACCTCCAACAATATGTTCATCTTTTTTCCTCCTTACCAACCTATGCTTTGGCTGTGGAAACACTGCCCATGTCTTTGGACAGACTCAAAAAATTAAAGCATGTTAGAGAGGATATGTCCGATGTCCTGCCTGTATGGACCACAGTCTCTTCTATTGGGAGCATGCACGCTCCTGCTCAAGAGAGAGGTACATACCATAAGGTAACCTAGAGGTGGTTTTACCTTTATGACCACAGAGAGGACATAAGGAAACACCTTTGCCCTAGCAGCACAAGTACGAGTTTGCTGGTTTAAAAAAATAGCTGGAAAATTAAACCCCATTTAAGAGTCCTCTTTTTCTCCCCAACCCCCTCTTATGAGAGACTAAAAGCAGATTCTGAGTTAAGAAGCATTTACTTGAGAAAAAACATGAATGAAATAAGAAAAATGAACAATAACTACATTAAAGTACACAAAACAAATGTGATTTACACACATAAGGCAATTCACTAAGCAACACCCTACACAATCTGAGACGAAGAAGAAAGTGGGGCCTGACCCCTCCTCCCATACACTGGGCCATGCAGCACCTGGGAAGGTAGTCTGAATGGGAGCTATGCTGCTGAAAACCACTGGCTCCATCAGTCACAGCAGTGGTCCCAATGCAGGGGTCTCTCCTTCCCCCGGGCAGTGGTTGTCCCAGTGGTGGTCCTGGTGGGCTCTGCAGCTTGCATTGGGGTTCTTGGCAGCTGCAGAATTAACAGCAACAGTAGTAGCAGCTGTGGCAGTAGCAGCCTTTACCCCTTTTCAGTTTCCAATGACCTTGTATTTAAGGAGACAGTTTATTCTTTCCCATGGCCAAGGTGAGACTGACTGCTTCCAATTTCTGATGTTTTAGCATTTTCTGCTGCAACCAAGCTCCTACCATGATGTGAATGGTATGGAATTAAACAGTGTTAAAAACTCCACCGCTCTTTTTCAGCTCTGTACCCAGGAAAACATCTACAGGAAAATTTTCAAGGATAAATGCCCCTCCAGTGTACAGTGGGTGAGCCCTCAGAAAAAGTAGGAGGGCTGATATTACTTCTGGTCCTCTTGAAGGGACCTCCAGTTCATGTTTACAAGAATTGAGAAATGACTACTATAACCAGAACCAGAGGGGCCTCTAGCCAAGTGGAGAAAAGGGACAATCAGATCTACTGGACTGTGTGAATCTGATGGCCCGACACAAGAGTGTAAGGCTTTAGACACTGGCACACAATGTACCCTGATGCCATCAAGATCTGTAGGGCAGAATCTATCTCTATTATTGGGGTGACAGGGGGGATCCCAACAGATGTCAGTACTGGAAGCTGATGTAAGCCTGACTGGGAACAAAAAGCAAAAAGACCCCATTCTGATTGGTCCAGAGGCCCCATGTGTCCTTGGCATAGATTACTTGGGATAGGTTATTTCAAGACTCAAAAGAGCATCATTGGGCTTTTGGGATAGCTGCTGTGGAGACAGAAGAAATTAGGCAACTGAATACCTTGCCTGGTCTCTCAAGGGACCCTTCTGCTGTGGGACTGCTGAGGGTGAAAGAACAACAGGTACTGATCACACCCATAACAGTGCATCATCAACAATACTGCACCAACCTGGTCTCTGTGATCCTCGTCCATGAGATGATTTGTGAACTGGAGAGCCAGGGAGTAGTCAGCAAGATTCACTCACCCTTTAATAGCCCCATATGGGGCTGTAAGTCCAGTGGAGACTGGAGGCTGACAGCAGACTATCATGGCCTGGATGAAGTCACATGACCACTGAGTGCTGCTGTAAAGGACACGCTGGAACTTCAGTATGAACTGGAGTCCAAGGCAGCAAAGTGCTGCCACCATGGACATTGCTAATATGTTTTTCTCCATTCCTTTAGCAGCAGAGTGAAGGCCACTGTTTGCTTTCACCCAGAGGGATGTCAAGTACACTGGAATGGACTGCCCCAGGGGTGGAAACAGCCCCACTATTTGCCATGGACTGATCCAGTGAGGATCAGTGAGGATGCAGAATACTTGCAATACATTGGTGACATTATTGTGTGAGGCAACACAGCAAAGGATGTTTACACAGAAGAGGAGGAAAAAGCCCCACCATATAATCAGCTACCAGAAAATGAAAAGTGATCTCTTTACTGATGGCTCTTGCTGTATTGTAGGGATACGCTAATAATGGAAAGCTGATGTATGGAGTCCCACATGTGGCCCGATTCCCACGCCCCTGAGGGTCCAGCTTGACTAGCAATAAAGCTCGGGGGGAAATCGGGGTGAGGATGAAGATGAAAGACAAAAAGGCGCTCTTATTCCTTCAGGGACACAGTCCCACAGTTTTAATGCAGAACCTACACCACGGAGCCCAGGAAGAATAAGAGACCAAGCCCCTGCAAAGGGTAGATTTAAGCCCTTGGCAAAGGAGGGGAGAGAGGAGGGTGTCTATTAGCCAATGGGGACTGACCCTGGGGGTGGTGAGGCATAGGTGGGATCAGGTAGAGGGGATGCAAAGGTTCATGGGAAGATACAACAGATATTTTTGTGTGAATATATAACAAAACACCCAGTGCAATATAGCAAAGTGAACTAACCACTTAGTGGAATACAACATACATGGTAAGCCACAGAAGCTATTGAGGGACAAGGTGGATCAAGATTGTTTGCAGAACTGAAAGCTGTCTAGCTGGATTTAGATATCACTGAATGAGAGAAACAGCCAGTTCTCTACCTCTACACTGACTCATGGATGGTTGCAAATGTTCTGTGGGGGTGGATGGAGAGATGCAAAAAGAACAATTGGCAGTGCAGAGGTAAATGCATCTTGGCTGCTGAACTGTGGTAAGACATCACTGGCCAGTACAGAAGCTGGCCACAACAACAGACAGGTGGAATGGATTGCCAAAATTAAAATGTCTGAGATGGATCTTGACTGGCAAAGATGAATTATTTCTGGCTCACTGGGCGCATGACACCTCAGGTATAAGGGAAGAGATGCAACATACAGATGTGTTCTTGATCAAGAGGTGGACCTAATCGCGGACATTATCTTCCAGTTTATCCACAACTGGGAAACGTGCCACAATCAAGCAGGCCAAGAGGGTAAAACCTCTGTGGTATGGGGAACCATGGTTGAAATATAAATATGGGGAGGTCTGATAAATTGATTGCGTTGCACTCCTGCAAACCCACCAAGGCAAGCGCTATGTTCTTATAATGGTGGAAGCAACCACTGGATGGCTGGAGATGTAGCCTGTGCCTCACACCACTGACAAGGCACTGTCTTGGGCCTTGAAAAGCAAATTCTGTGGCAACTGAACATCTCAGAAAGAAATGAGTCAGACAATGGGACTCATTCTACAAATGGCCTTGTAGACACCTAGGCCAGAGAGCACAGCATAGAGTGAGTATATCACATTGTCTCTCATGCACCAGTCTCTGGGAATATTGAATGGTACAATGGACTATTAAAAACCATATTAAAAGTAATAGGACCCTCAAACATTGGGATGTTTAGCAGAGGCCACCTAGTTAGTTAACACTAGAGGCCCTTGAGCTTGCCCTACCCTGTTGAAGCCTCCACATAACAGAGAAGGGGATAAAGTCCTCATGGTGCATATGAGGAATGTATGTTAGAGTAGACAGTTTGGATTAGTCCTGCCTCAAGTAAAGGCAAAGCAATCCATGGGACTGTTTTTGGTGAAGGACCTGGGTGCACGTGGTGGGTAATGTAGAGGGATGGGGAAATGCAATTTGTTCCTCAAGGGCATTGGTTTTTTTGGTAAGAACAATCTGTAATGTTGAATTGTATAATATCAGTTGCTGAATGACACTGCCATGGTATGCCATAACCACCATAGACAATGAGCATGGACTGCTCCAGATATACCAGTCGTGATCTCCTGATGCAGCTTGCAATGACCCAACAGCACACCAGCCCTGCTGCCCTGGAAGACACCTAAGACAGATAGAATTCACAATCATGGACTTAATGAACTCAACAGACACCTTGGAGGGATGGCCATTGACTATAGAAATGATACTCATGTTTTTGTATTTACATAGATATGTGTATATATGTACATAGCTGGAAGGTGTAGGATCTGATATGATGTAGATGGTATAGAATAAGGAATGGATAATGTCCTGGTTTTGGCCAAGACAAGGTTAATTTTTGCAGCAGTCAGGAGGGGGACCTGGGGTAGCATGGTAGTTGTTCGTGTTTTACATGGCTCTGTGTGGTGAGCTCTTGTACATGAATCATTTGCCTCTTTCTTGTACAATCTCATTAGTATTGTTGCTGTTACTGTTCCTTTCTTATTGCATTACTGTATCCAGTAAATTGTTTTTATGTCTAACCATGATCTTTTCCTTTTGTGCCTTCAGTTCTCCTCTCTAGCTCACTGCAGGTAGGAAGGGGAAGAGGAAAGAGGAGTGAGGGAGCAACACAAGACTTGGAGTGATTCAGTGGGAACAGTGAATTGGGGAATACCATTCATAAACCATGACAATTCTATTTGTCTTAACATGAAATGGAGGAAGATGATGGTTATAAGCAGCACATCATCAGCTCTCCTAGGTAAGAGACTATAAATCTCTAATTAAAACTGCGTGTGGCATTTTGTGACAACTGAATTAGGGTAGACAAGGCTTACAGTTTTTCCAACAGCTTACAGTTGCTTACGTGTACAGCAGGGAAGATTACGTGGGGAAACTTTTTCTCAAAAGTGCTGGGCAGCGCCAGCATATCATTCCCACCACTGAGGTACTTCCTTCAGCACACCATATTTCTTTTCTGCCTACTCTTTCCTATGGGAGAAAAGTGGCTAGACTAGAAGATTACTGCTTCTCTGTTTGCTCCCTGTAAGAGAGGGTCCCAAAGTCCCTCATCTGCCTCATGACCATTGCCAAGGAAGACCACAAGGACTGGGATTGAGACCCTAAAATCACATTACAGGAGTTCTGGCCTAGCTGAGGTGGGATGTCTGCCAACTATTGTCTGCAGGTGTGCTCACTGGACTGATGCATCCCCATGGGAACCCGCACGGAAACAATGGACATGTCACAGCAAGCTGGCTTTGGACTGGTTAGCCCTGAGTTTGCCCTGTACCTGTTCCCTGGAATCGACCTGCTGTTCTTTGCACCTTCTATGTATCCTTCCCCCACCTTTTGGCCAACTGCCTGTCGCTTCGGAAAAGGACTATAAAGAGAACCCCCAAGTTAGTTGATTCTGAGATCTCTCCACGGAAGAAGATGGATCTGTTAGCAGAAGGCCACAAGGACTTTTCTCTCTGNACCCCCAAGTTACTTGATTCTGAGATCTCTCCACGGAAGAAGATGGATCTGTTAGCAGAAGGCCACAAGGACTTTTCTCTCTGATGGTAGTTATACACCCTCTTTCTCTCTCTCTCTATTTCTTTCTCTATCTCTCTCTCTCCTCTTGCATATTGTGTTGTAATAAAAGTATATTGCTGTTGAGCGAAGACTTCCTTTGCCCTTAAAATAGTAGGTGTATGTTGAAGACAGGAGTGCTAATGATAAACCAGACTTTGAGGACATTTATGTGGGGTTACCCGCTCTTTTGGAGTAGCAGAAAAAGGTTGGGTCTTTCAGCAGCTCACTCAGATGCAGTAAAAAGACTGGTGGAACGGCACAGTTACAGCCTTGTGGTTCAGACATTGCAGGTGGTTTTTTTGCCTTCATGATCTGCGTTTCTATCACAGTGAGGATCCCAGTAAGCGCAGTAGTAAGTAGCAGCATCATCTAGAATTACATCTTTTATTGTAAGAACACATCGCTTCTGGGCAGAACTTCTTTCAACCACGTATCTGTTTGCTTGAAAGCCATATTCAGTGGTAACTTTGCGTTCTGAAGCAAACAGAAACCTCTCGGGAGCTTTACCCTCCTTCTGCTTATACCAGTGTATGACGATGACATCAAAATTTGCCTCTAATGTTTGAATTTCACATGTCATCCGTGCACTTTTTTGGAACTTGGTGATGGATATAGGAGTCTGTATGGGAATTTCCTGCGCAAATCCACCTAGGAAAGAGAAAAAGAGAAATTTTGTCATTAGCTGGAATTCAGGGATCTGGAGAGATGCAAAGCCATGGGTGCCTGCAAGGAAAGGTAGGAAAATAAGGAAGTACTTACAAGACCAAGAGGCTGTGGCCACAAGCACTACCAGCAGCAGCATGTTTGATTGTCACACTTTGCTCTCACTGAGATTCAGAGGAGGATGAAAGGAACTCCAAATGGTAACTGTACGGAAGGAGGAGGTTGTATGGACGGAGGAGGTGGCTCTCTCAAATGGTCTTCAGTGATAAATCTTCTCTGTGCAAGCAGATGGGACGTCTTTGCAGAAAGCTCTCTCCAGTCTGCCAAATATTAAAATTGGAAAGAAGGCTGGAGTCCTGTCTGCTTTTCAAGTAAATATGGGAAATATTGATAAAATTTAAGGATTGTGTCCCTATAAAACTCCAGTCAAAGTGACTGACAAAAGGTTGCAAGCAAGAGCATTTCCAGATATGTATGGTGGAGTGAAGGTTTTAGCCTGGAGGTTACCCTGGTGGGCAGTGAGTGAGTACCTCACCTGAGGGGTGCAGAGAGGTGCACAGTGTCAGAGCAGGTGAGGACTGCCTTTTGCTGCTTCAGCGTAGTCACCTAGATGCAAGATGCAGAAGTGGCTAGGGTGCCCCTGTGCAGGTACTGCCCTCCACCAAAGTTGAAGATCATCAACCTGCAGTGACTGCAGATCAACTGTGGGGACTTGCCTTTGCTTTGGTTTAGGGTGCGGAAGGAAGTACACAGCCACAGGATTTCAGTTTCATAGCTTAGCTGAGATGCAAACACTTCTTGGATAAAAGGCTGGAAAATAAAAGAGAACAGCTGCTATCAACAGCCATTGCAGAGAGACATTTTGATGAATGGGTCTGATGCTGTGAGGTCTCCCCTGTGACTGGTGAGCCTGGGCTGTTGGTCAGTGGGAGTGAAGATGGATTGCTTTGTTCTTCCTCCTGCTGGCAGTTGACCCCATAGAGTACAGTGGTGGTAATCATGTTGCTAAGTGGTTTGGAAAGGTGCATGTGAATGCAGAGCTCTGAGGAGGGTCAGGCAAAGAGAGACAACTACCTCTGTGTGGTGGAAATGGAAACAATTCCCCTCTTCCCAATAAATAAATGTGGGAAGGACTGTTTAATTTTCCATCAGGCCACACTGACGCAAGGGGAGGGAGAGTCAAGGAAGAGATCACTTATCTCAGTAGTCTCCTGCATGGGCAGCTATAGCTAATCAGAGTGAAAACTGCATTGGCTATTGTATGTTGAGGACCTGAAATCAAGCTGCTGTTGACAAAAACTACCACGTATGAAACAGTAGCAGTACGTTGCTATTCTTCTGACCACAAAGCAGAAATCTATCAGGCACCGGATTTCAGATGAAGAGTAAAGGAATATGTCAGTGACTGGATCACACATGATAAAATGCCTAATTTACAGACACTGTCTAGGTTTTGTACTGTAAGCTTTCTAACACAGTAAGTCTCCAAGCAGGAATAATTACTGGCCAGTGTCTATGCCAGGAAGACACATGCAGTGGCCGGAATATTGCTTTACAAAATACCTTTCCAGGTTCAAAATATCACTAAACAGATTTGTCACTGATGAAATGGCCAAAATCTATTTTGCAAAGAGCTTTGTTATCTGAAGTTATCTAAATAATTTCCTCCTTGAACATCAATGCTGACTAATCCTGATCACTTTCTTCACCTTCCTGTCTATAAATGGTTTCCAGGATTAGTGGCTCCATCACCTTCCCTGACTGAGATAGGGCTAACCTGACTAGTTCTCTAGGTTTTCCTTTTTCTCTTTCTTGAAAATAAGAGTTACATTTGATTTCTTCTAGTCTTCAGGTACCTGTGCAGATTTTTGTGACTTCCAAAGGTAAGAGTGTCCTTGCAAAGGCATTGGCCAGCTGCCTCTGCACTTGTGGGTACATTTCATCAGGTACCATGGATTTCGGTGTGTACAGTTCGGAGAGCAGTAAATACTCTCTAGCCTGATCCTCCACCACCAAAGGCTGTCTCTTTCTTCCTCCAAACTTTCCATCTGGTCTCAGGGGCCTGGGATATCTGAAGGCTATTCTTATGGGTAAATGCTGAGGCAAAGGAAATACTGAGTACCTCAGGTTTTTCCATGTCATACATCACCAGTTTCCCTGCCCCATCCAGCAGCTTTCCCTTTTTCTTTTGCTGCTGCTGTATTTGTAGAATCCTTTCTTGTTCCCCTTTACATCATTTGCCAAATTCAGTTCTAGTTGGTTTATTCCTTTCCTAAGCCCATTCCTGCACGGTTGAGCAGCAGCTCCATACTCCTCCAGGATCACCTGATTCCACCTCTTTTATACTTCATTTTTATGCCTAAATAAAGTCAGCAGCTTTTTGCTCACTTCTGAGGTACTCCTGCTGTCTCTGCTTGGTTTTCTAGGTGTCAGACTGGACCTTTCTTGAATTTGGAAAAGATTCTTGGATATCATCTAGCATTCCAGGACATTTCTCGCCAGGGTTGTATCCAATGTGATGCATCCAAGCAGATCTCTGAAAAGCTTTAAAGTCTGCTTTCCTTAAGTCCAGGGCTGAGGTTCTGCTTTTTGCCCTGCTGCTTTCTCTCAGGAGTCTGAACACCACTGGGTCATAGTCACTGAGAAAGGCTGCCCTGACCTTTCCATGCACGACAAGGTCCTTACTGGCTGCCCAATCACCCATGTCAGAAGGTTGCTACCACCTCACTCCTGAAACCTCCTGGACTGGTTGTGAGAAATTTTCAGATCCCACAGTACAATGACAAAAGGCAGGCTGACTGATGTTAATATCTGAGGTCACATGTACTACAACATATTTTTCAAATAGTTGAGGACAGAAACATCCACAGCAAGATGTTATATACTCAAATCACATAGAAACTTAAGCCAAAAAAAATGTTCAGAGCCTGTAGAAATACAAATCAATCACTGTGGAGGTATTTGTGTTCATTTTTAAAAGGATACTGAACCTATGCACTCCAATTCAGAAAATGTAAGACATAAAAGTATCTCAGTGTTTTGACCTAGCTTTCAGGAAAATGCCAGTTTTCCTGGAACCAGTCTTTGATTGTAGAATATGACTTCTAAAACTCAGTACATTTAACCCAAAGGCTCTGAGACTCTCTGATAGCTCATGGCTGAAGATTTCAATTTATGTCTTGGACATATCAAATGAGGAATTGTGAGAATAAAATTAGGTTTTCTGGGCTGTTGTAGGACTTTTAGTGACTGAAGGAAGGCAAAAGAAAAATATGAAGGAGGACGTGCAAGATCAGTTGGTTTTCCCCCCTTCTTTCATAGTCCTGTCTTTTTTTCAAGAGAAAATACTGAGGGATGAAGAAATGTTGCTCTGCTTGCTAGGATTCTAGTAGAGAAGAGAAATCTATAACTCACACACAGAGACAGACTGTGTTCACTGTCAGGTGAGTGCTTTCAGTAAAATCTAGCCTTCATTTTAAGAGCAATATTTCATATATTTATCTTAAAGTGACAGGAAGGCTTCACTTTCTGGATGCTGCAGATAAATTTGAGTACTGAAATGATAAACTGATTGTCAACATCAGATATTTAACACTTGTCATAAGACACTGTTGTTTTTCCCCTCCTGCTGCAGAAAATCATGAAACAGGTGGAATAAGTATTTGAATTTATGAGTTCACAGCTTGTGGTTCAGAGAACAAAGAGTCTTTTTGTAAGGCTTATCTTTGCCCAGTTAATGCTGTGGTAAAACCAGTACGCACAGTAATAAATGCCAGAATCACTCAGGGTTAAAGAATTTATGATGAGACCATATACAGGCTGAGTAGGATCATTCTGAACTTGAAATCTATTTCTATCATTGCTGTCCTCATAAACAGGTGTCCCTCCAATCTCGTACAGTATCCTCTTTGGCGGCTCTCCAGGAAGCTGCTTGTACCAGTGCAGGTACCTTGTGTTTTTGTCCTTCAGTCGACATAACATGCTGGCAGACATGCCCTTCATCTGCTTTTGCAGCTCTGGGGTTTGCACTGGCACTGACTGCATGTCTACACCTGGAAGTGAAAGCAGAGAAATTGCATGAGGGGAGAAACTCCTAGAGTTTGGATCCAGGCCTATGTTCACTATAGACAGGAAGGAGAGAGGAGAGGAAAAATGTCTTACAGGACCAAAATAAAGTTGCAACAAGGACTGGAAACAGCAACATACTGCCTGTGCAGATTAGATGTGAAAATGAAATAGAGACAGAAATGTTATAAAGCCCTTAACGTGGACAAAACGTCAAATGACTGGGAGGAGGAAATTGCTCATTCAGCACATCCAATGGTCGTTCTTCACTGCACTAGCCACAGAGGGCGTTACATTTACTGACAAACTAAACCACAACAGGAACAGCATAGAAAGGACAAAAAATACTCAATTTGAAAAAAAACTTCTTCATCTATCTACCTATGACACTTATATTAGACTTGCTTACTGAGCACACACATAAAAGCTCAAATTGTTCCCAAGGATGTTGCCCTCTTCTCAGACACCTCAAAGCTGTCCCAGAAAAATCTTCCACCAGTCTTTCCTTAGAACTTCAAAGAATCAAAGAATAATAGAATGCTTTGGGTTGGGAAGGACCTTAAAGATCATCTAGCTCTCACCTCCACCCCATGGGCAGGGATGTCACCCTCTAGGTCAGGTTGCAGGCCCTGGCCCCATCCAACCTGGCCTTGAACACATCAAGGGATGGAGCATCTACATCTTCTCTGGGTTTTGTGTTCCAGGGCCTCACAACTCTCAGAGTAAAGAATTTCTTTCTACTTGAAAGCTCTTTCAGTTTAAAACTCTTCCCCATTCTTCTATCACTATCTACTCATGTAAAGATTTGTTTCTCATAAGTGCCCTTTAGATACTGGAAGGCTTTGATAAGGTCTCCCTTAACCATTTTCATGTCCAGGCTGAACAGCCCCAACTAGGCCTTAACTAGGCCTGTCACTAGTAGTGTCTGCCAAGGCTCAATACTGGGCCCAGTATTGTTTAACTTGTTCATCAACGACTTGGGGGAAGGGGCAGATGCCTCCTCAGTTCACTGACAGCATGAGTTTGGGAGGAGTGGCTGACAGGATGGGACTTTGACAGGATGGAGAGATAGGCTACTTCCTACTTGAGAGCAACAGTGTGGAAAATGGTCAAAGTTGTATAGCATTGCTTTAAGTTGGTGTGGAATTTATGAGACTGGTTGAGGATAACATGGGCTGGGCTCTGTGCTGCCCTTACAGCTAGCTCGAGCAAGGTCTCAC
The DNA here is from genome assembly GCA_013397195.1 of Hylia prasina. Taxonomy (NCBI): domain Eukaryota; kingdom Metazoa; phylum Chordata; class Aves; order Passeriformes; family Sylviidae; genus Hylia; species Hylia prasina. The sequence continues at coordinate 258,253 of VYXD01000542.1, forward strand.
AACCAAAAGATGCTGGGGGCAAAGTAGTCTCACAGCCTTGTGTTTCAGTGAGGCGCAGAGGAGCACCTGCGCCTATGTACCACTCCTTGTCCTCACTTTCCCTTCACCCTGAAAAGTAAGCCATGTAAATCTGATGAGAAGAAAAAGGCACACAAAAACTCTCTGGAAAAGATCAGACAGCAAAGGCTGCCTCAGACATTGTAGGGGGGGCCAAAGTGTTTATTTTACCTCTTGTGTTAAGTATAAATTCTGACCAAAAGTAAGTGACATTCTAATTGACATATTTAACTTTCATGTCCCTTGGAATGCAAATGAGGAAGAACACGAGACATGTAATACATGTATGAACCAAAATTACCAAATCCCATCTACAGCATGTGATTGTTCCATCTCATTGGAGAAGGCCAAAAATTTATATTATTGTCGTGGGTTTAATGTTTGCAATCTTATATATATATATATATATGACTTGGGGATCTTTGAAAACAAAACAGGCTTACTTTAAAGTTGCAAAAGAAAAAGAAAAAATTATTTACACACATTAGGAAAAATGAGAAAAGGAAACTAAAACTAAATAAACTACAAATGAAACTTCCAGACCATCCTTTTCTTCCACCCCCACAAATATTCTGCTTTCCCACACACACCCTGAAGAAAGATAAAACCTGTGACTTCAATCAGTTTTACCATGCAAAAAATAATC
>VYXD01000542.1:259520-331453 GCA_013397195.1 Hylia prasina
CTCTCTGAGGCTCGGCCACCCAAAGGCAAGGGGGCTCGGCCCGAGCATGGCTGAGGCTGAGGCCGTGGCCTGGGGCCCAGCCGGGCCCAGCCCAGCAGAGGCAGCGGCTCCCTGGGGGCCCGGCCCGGCCCGGCCGGGGCATCAGCTCCCTGGGGCCTAGCCCGACCCACCCCCGATGTTACCTGGTTGTTGGCTAGGAGAGAGAGCGAGGGAATGCCCCACCTACTCAGCTTTTTATACGGTATTTCAGAAGTCGTACTCTTGTTTCTTATTGGTTAAAAAAAATAGCCAATAGCTGTGCTTAACCTATAACAAGTATAAAAGGGGGGATTTGGGGCAGAAAGAGGTGGAGGGGCAGAAAAAAGTTTTGCCTGCTTCTGATTGGTCAATGGACTGTGTCTCTCCTCCTCTCCTGATGGGAAGAATATTGGTTAGTTTTGCACCTCCAACTGCATAGGAACAGGCCTAGGAATAGTTAATTATATTTGTCTGTCTGTCTATCTAAGGAGAAACAGGCAGATGTTAATTTCACTGTGCATCAAGAATTACAGATACATAAAATGCCATAGAAACATTTGATTGCACTGACTAACCATGATACATTTCTTTTAAAGATCTTTGCATTCCTTTAACTCTCTCAGGTTTTTGCATGAAATAAGGAGTTCCTCTGGCAGTAGTGTCTTGCCAGCACCGAGATGTTTGGACTTCTGTGCAAGTGCCTGCCTTCCTTGATAATGGGGTTGTAGCACCAAATAGGAAAAATACAGCTGGTGGCTCTATTACAAGACAGCCTCAGTGGCTGTGACAAAACCAGAGTGAAGCATTCATTTCTACCAGACAGGTATTTGCTGCCCCTTGCTTTTTCTTGTACTTTCCCTGATTTCAAAGGCTGAAAATGTGTCCCACAAAGACTTTATAGCAAATGGTCCATTGGGCAGCAGGCACTCTCTTCCCTGAGAAGAATTTCACATTTTCTGACCCAAAAGAGAAAATCCTCTGGATCTTTTTTAGGCCTTTGTCAATAGCACTGTAGGCAAATAAATATCATGTTACAACTAGTACAGAAAGTTAATATTTTTCTGTAGTCCTAGTGATAAATACATGAGTTCGTGTCAGGTCCTGTAGTGCAGATATATCTACAATGAAAGGACAAAAACCAACTCCCATGGACAGGGGGTTGTGAATACCCTTGCCACATGAAATTTCACTGCAGCTCTCCTTACACCTGTCTGGCAGAACAGTGTTGTATCACCATTTCTGTGTGTTCCCTGGTTTAATCTGCAGCTTACCCTTGTAAATGGTCTTCACAACTCTTTCTTGGAACAGTCTTTTCAGGTGTTGCCAAGTGGAAAAGATCCTTGCCTATGAAAGCCACTGTCATTATAAGCATTAGGTGGGAGTTACTACTGATAAGTGTCACCTTGTGTCTCCATCATCATCTGTATTTGAAGCCTCCCAGGCTAGATCTTAAGTGCAAATATGCTTCTCCCACTCCCCCTTCCCAATATTACTTCATTTTTGCTTTCTCAGACTGTATTTGGGAAAGCATCTGTACTGTTCAGAGATGATATGTGTTACTATATAATTTAGCTGCAATGCCATCACCCACAGCAGTGCTGATTTTCCCCAGCACAGCGTATTATACCACCTAAGTTGTAGCACATCTTTGCTTTTCTTCTTGTTCGATATTCATGTAAACATACTCAGCATAAACATGCTGGGGTGTTTTAGAGGCAGAAAAGTGCAATCATTGTTCTCTCTGTTGACAGAAAGCCTGCCCCTCAGGGCACAGGCAACTTTCTCTACAGGCTGCCTGTCACCTGCTAGTTCTGTGGAAATGCCAGTAGGCACAGTAGTAGGTACCTTCATCATTGGAGTTGATGTCATTGATTGTCAAAGTGCAGACATTTGTACCTTTCTTTGAAGAAGAATACTTGTTGCTATAGGAATTGTCATTGTAAGAAACTGTACTGGGTCCGATACATAGAATCCATTCTGGAGCTTTGAGGGTACATGTCGGTACCAATGTATAAATGCATACTGGAAGTCAGGAATACCCTCAGCTACACAGTCCATTGATGTAGTTGTCTTGTGCCCTCTGGTAATGGATATATCTCTCTGCTTTAGAAGCACTTGTGCTTGTCCGTCTAGAAAGAAAGAGAAAACAGAACAAATATTCTTAGCTTGCATTCATTCACACACAAATGTGGGATTTTTCCTTCCTCTGCCCTGTGTCATGGTGACAAAGGGAACCTACGAGACCATGCTGCAGCCAAGCCCAGGAGAGAAAGCAGCAGCATCCTGAGGGCTCTTGCTTGTGTCTGCCCTCAGCAGGAAGTTAACAGCACTCCCAGCAGGGGCAGAGCGTTGCAACTGAGAAAAGGAAATTACTCACTTGGGCCTTTGGAGGGGTTGTCCTGGCAGGTGTTGTTTGAGATAAAGCAGCCTGATTGAACCCTGCTAAATTGTCAGATTATAGCTTTACACAAGCAGTACAAACCNTCTACAAAGTAATTTTGTACTCTGAAGCACATTTTACGACTGCTTTTAGACTAGTTGAAAGCTTCTGAACAATGCCTGGACTTTTCCTTGGTCTTTCGGACCAAGGAATTGTACTTTTCCTCAGGTTGGCTGCCAATAAAACATAAAAAAAAATAAAACTCAAATAATGGAGCTAAATGAATTGGAGGGGTGTGAAATTACTGCTCATGACACAGATTGAATATTGAAGACCAGGAAATACACAGCAGAGATTTGGGAGATCAAAAGCAGGATTGCTGTGTTTGTGACTGTTCCTTATCATGGGTAAGGTGAGATGCTACACCTCGGAGTGGCTTCTCCAAATCCTGGAAAGAATCACAATGCAAAGAAACACAAATGCTTTGCAATCCCCATAAGGCCTAGTTTAAAATAAAGACAATTAGGTCAAGCAAAATATAGAGATTGTTTTGTGCAATTCAAAGTAATTTTTCAGATGCAAGATCACTTCTAGTTTCCTTGGAAAGAAAAGGAAACCAATTCCCCTTTTCCTGTTGTTGTCATGCCATTTTTATTTTTTTTTCTAGATTTTTCACACCGACCCAGTAACTGCTGTCCTACAGTTGTGCTAGGAATCTGATCTTTCAATCTCCTGCGAAAGGCAACTGGTGCCCCAGCGCTCAGTGTGCTCTGCAGACCCCATACTGGAGAACGGCAATACTGGGACCTTTGGGATAAGAACACAATGGTCCTGTGACTTTATCTATATGTTGTTTGTCCATAAACAGAAAGAGCTGAAATAACTCAAAGGAATGTCTTTCTGTTTGCAAAAATAAAAACATCTGTTCTGTGGCTGCAGTCTTGCTATGTAGGATGAGAAGCCCCACTGAAGTCAGTTAGAAGACTTGTGTTTTAACCTAAATGAAAATTTGATCAACTCCAAGCAGAAAACAAACAGAAAATAAAACCAGATTCTTAAGTGACAGAAGTATAAAATGGGTATATTGTATCTACAGTCTTGACTGGTGCTTCAAGTTTATTTTCACTTATAACCTTCTATTCTGCCAAACAAATGACAGAGGGATTTTATTACAAAGGTGTAGCTTGAAGTATAGTGGGAATAGGAAGATTTTCCTGCTTTTAGCAGGGCCCTGCTTTTAACCAAAGCTGTCATCTTATACACCCACTCGGAGGCAATCCATCCTGACCCCAAAAATGCCTTTTTTTTGAAAAGTGAAATAAGAAGTCTGCTGGTACTGACTGTAGTGTGCATCTGCAAAGCTCAGCAGCATCTTTCCTATCTGATTTTCTGTGCAATCTGATCCAAAGCTTTTGGGAAAAGTAGGGTGGCAGTGTTCCTGAGTGTTGTCAAACACTTCAGGTTCTTATTTGGAAAGTAGAGCATGTCTTTGTGCACGTCCCCTGTGGCTTTCTACTACTGTGCATCCCAACTAGCACAGTAGTAGGTAGCAGAGTCTTGCAGTGTTACTTTGCTCACTGTCAGGGTGCACACAGATTTGCTGGGATCCTTCTCAATAGTAAACTTCCCCTCATCAGACTGGTTTTCAAGGAAAAACCTGGAGGACATGTAGGTAACACGCTTGGGAGCTGCACTGACCCTTTTTTGGTACCAGTGGCTAAAAACATTGCTAAAATCTGGACTGGAGACATGGCAGTTGATTAGCACTGCTTTGCCTTCTGGCTTGGTGATGGATATAGGGGTTTGCTGCAAGTCATGTGCAGAGCCTACTGTGGCAATAAAAGAGAAACTGAGATAAGAGAGCATCCCCTTTTCCACTGGTGAATGTGCAGGCAGGAGGGTGAGCACAGCACGTACAAGTACAAGAAAAAACTGTTGCCAGGAAGAAAGTGCTCAGCAACCACATCATCGCTTCTCTTAGGGCTTCCTTACAGGCACAGGGTCAAGTGTCAGCCTCATGAGCGGGTGAAGCAGATCTGAGTGGTAGAAAACTATCCAATGAGGCTGTGCCAGCTACAAGTTAAATAATGATGCATGAGCCATTTCATTTTGGTTAACTCCCAAACAGGAAGGAACAAACCAACCAAAGACAACCTCTGCCCCTGCCCCAAATCCAAAAAACTGCTCATCTCCAAAACCCACCCTTGTGAGAAGAGAGCTCATTACTGAGAAAAACTTGTTTCTTCCCTTCTTTTTTATTTCCACAGGGAATTTGCCTGGATGATAAGTCACCTTTGTTTTCCTTTGCTTGCTGTACTGTGACCCCTGTTCTCCAAGATGTATTTGCCGGATAAGGTACTAGACAGAGATCAGCTCAATTTCTTGCCTCTTTTACAGACCAAGATTCTGTAGGATGATTTTTCGTCCCATGGTGATACCTCCAAAAGGCTACTTGTAACAATTTGTCCTATTCATTTTGAACATTGAACATCAAATAGGATCCTGTAACATAGCCTCTACCAGAAATCCCTCTTCCTACAGTCATCATTTGGAGTTATCCAGTACAGCAAAAAAACCCCAGTGTTTGCAAACTTTTACTGATGACTCCAATAATTAAAAAATCATAAATATACATCAGAAGTATGCCCAACCAGAGAATATCTCCCATTACCTGGCCCTACAGCTGCTGGTTTTTACATTATTCAATAGCTGGGATTTCTCACTGCCTATCAAGGCCACTGTCTTCACAGTCAGGCTTTTCCCATTGTCTTGGTACCCTTACAAATTTTAGCAGGCTGGAGTGTATGTTTAGGTCTCTAGCTTAAATGGAGATGCTTTGTAATATAAACTTATATGACATGGCATCAGTAGTAATACACTCATTTTCATGTTCTGATGTTCCAAAACCAGCAAGAGAGCCCTTTTTAGAACATGCTTTCTATGCATCTAGTGTAGTTTACTATGTGATTTTTTAATCAAATAGTGATTAAAACTATTCAGCAGGTAATCTTTCCAAAGCCAAGTGCAGCATGTGGCATGTATTTTTATATCAGCTGGCATTCATCAAACAAACCAGAATCTTTTTGAAGAAAGGTTGGTACTGAGATCTGAAAACCTGCTAATGAACAGTTGTCTTACATGGCTATCTCCCATCTCCACTGCTTCCTCATCCAGATCATCTGAAAAAATGTATAATGAGAGTTTACTGATACTGTTGGGGTTCTTTGTTTTTAAAGTAGAAACAAGATGTAATTTCCCCAGCATCATGGAGTACACTTTCACACTTTGTAATTCAGCTCCCAAATTTATTTGAATTTCACATTCAAAGTCCAAGGGATCTTCCTGTGTATCTGCTAATAGTGTATATTTAAGTCCTGTATTTCTGTAAATAGATCTTGTTTGTAGTTGACTTTTATCTGATAAATATACCACAGCTTAGCAGCTTCTCCCAGCTGCTTATTAATTGTGTGACTTACCTCACATCACTCAGCAGCCTCAGAGTGAGTGACAGACAGCATTGTGCAAAGTAGGATACTTTGTAAGATACCTCTCATTAACTCTCAGAAATACTGCACTTGTATTGAACTGTTCTGGAGTAGCAAGAGGGGGCCACAGCAGACAATGCTATGTGGCTCCTAGAATGGCCTCTTGGAAATCACAGGTATATGCAGTCCCTTCTGTCTCCTGCCCAGGTCTTCAACTGAAGATAGTTTGGGAAAGACTCTCAGTTGGAGGTAGGTTTCTCTCATAAGGATTCCCCAACATTTACTTTGCCCTTCCCAGCTCACATATGGACATAATTTCCTCATTTCTCTGGGTTTTGCATCTGTAAAGTTGCTTATTCTGGGGTAAAACTTGGAAACTGCCATGGGACACATAAACTCAGCAATTTCATCCAAAATTCCCTCTTTCCCCTTAGTCATTTAGGACTGCCCTTCTCCTTTCCTCCTATTCCATCCTCCTCCATCCATTTTGGATGTCCCCAGTTCCCTATCAAGCACTTCCTGACCTTTCTGGCTGCTGTTTTCTTATGTCTAGAGAAAGAAGCAGGCATGTCTCCATGCAAAAAGTTCATGGCATTTTGTGATTATTCTTCTGTAAACACATTACAGCTGCAGTAAATGACAGAGGTTGAGGGAATGGTTGTGGGTAGATACTTCTTTTGGAGGAAGTCTATTATTCCAAATAATTTCAGACCCAGAAAGGGTGATACAGACCAATCTCTATGTATGTACAGGGGGTCCCAGGTGACATTTACCAGTGGATGTAGGAGAACTGTGACCACCAGTTACTTTGTAGATAAACTTGAAAGTGTCCTCTGGGAGTGATGGGGCTGTGTGATGGAGGCTGGCTACTAGAACAGGTGAAGGGCCCAGAGCACACCTGGAGGGAGAGCAGGGAGAATGCAGCAGTGATGAGGTTGCATTAAGAAATCCCCATCGCTGGCTTCAAGGAGGCATCCTTAAAAAACAGGGAACCTATCCATGAGGAAGAGGGTCTGACCTTTACTCCACGCTTCTGCTGGTAAAGACAGAGGGCTGCACAATTGTCTTGGGTTATGGAACCAAAAATGTGTATTCCATTTCCATCTGCTGAAAGCAGTTGGGGAAATTTTCTTTTTTCTTTATCTCCTTACTCTGGGGGGAGGGGGGCTGTTGGGGAGTGGATGCCTTTCTGATCATGGTTCAGCTGTTAAAACCGGGTGGGGTACTGTTTCTTATCTCTTTCACCACCCATCCTCCCTCCAGGGGGATATCTTCTGCTAATGGGCCATTAAGGCTTACCAATGACATTACACATTTACATCATCCCATTGTGAGATGCTCCACCCAGTGGTGGTAGGGCTCCAGGGTCCCTGCCTAGATAAAAACTGAGACTCAGAACACCAGGCATCCTGTTTTCCACTGGATTCCAGAGGAAAATCGGACTCATCTCACCATCACTGGACCCTTTCTTCAACGGGACCATCTCTACTCCAAAAAGCCGCATCTGTTTCTCCTGGATTGCTTCCAAACACCCTGACCAACAGGGTGTCAGGTCATGTCCCTGACTCTGTCAGGGTTTTCTGGGCTTTTTGTTTGTTTGTTGTTTACTTGTCTTTTTGTACTATTACATTTGTATTTTTAATATTCCTAATAAAAGAACTGTTATTCCTATTCCCATACCTTTGCCTGAAAGCCCTTAATTGCAAAATCATAATAATTCGGAGGGAGGGAGGTTTACATTCTCCATTCCAAGGAAACTCCAGCTTTCCCTAGTGGACATCTGTCTTCTAAACCAAGACAACAATATAAGGAAGAGACATGCAAAAGCTTTTCTCCACCTTTTGGCTTATATTGCACAGATTTCTCAACCATCACACAGGGTAATTAAGGTATTTGTGCACAAGTTATCTGTCAAATGTAATCTGAATTTGGGACTTGTGTAATTGCAGTTATTAAAATGTACAAGTAGGCTGGGTGACAATGGAAGTGTGATATAAACCCAACAAGAAATATTTTCTGACACCCTTAAGAACAGTTAATAAATACCATATACTTACAGGGCCAGAGACAAGACTGGAAGGTTTTAAAGAAGCCTGTAATTTTATCTAGTTTTGCTGTGGCTCCTCAGAAAAGGAAGTTCAGAGATGCTGGGATCAGCACCCCTGGGTTGAACTCTGATGAGCCGGAAAACCCCTAGATATATACCCTACCTCCTCAAAAAAAGCAAAGGAACTGGTGAAAAGACAAGTGATTTTTTTATCATGTTAGCTTAATTTCCAGTTAAAAGAGAGGCAGAGAGGTGTATATTGATGTGAAAACTTGATGATGTCATTGACAAGTGCTGCCTGTGCCTGGAAGATTTTTGTTTAAGATTGGTCCTCTGTTTTGTTTGGAGAGCAGTGTGGTTCCTGCCTGGAGTACTACTAATGAGATTGTATCTAGTAGGCTAATGAGAAAGGGTCAGATTGAACATAAAGAAAACCTTATTTTCATTGAATGATAAAATCAATAGGAGAGCAAAGTTTGGACCTTTTGAGGACTAAAGCAAAATACCTGATCAGTGCAGGCACTACTTACTCATTTTGATGCAGGAAAAATATTATTATACCTTAAAGCATACGAAAGGGTGTAACAAAAGTGTATGCACATATCTCTAGTCATATTCATAGTTACAGGGAAAGACAGCAGCACCCTGTGTTAACCTGGGCACATTAATAGCCATGACCAATCATGACTATACTAACATCACTGCTAGCTTCTCCATCAGCACTGAAAGCAAAGATATTTAACTCTATCCTCTTCAAAATGAGCACAAACCTCTGCAGCCTTCAAGCATTCAAACTGGATGAAGGAAAATACTCCGTCTGGAAATTTCTCATGTTAATGAGAAACTATCACAGCATTTGCTAAGGTGTCACCCCCTGCATCTACCTCCAGAGTCATTGCATTTTGTGACCATTTGGTAATGGACTCAAAACAACTGACCACACAAATAAGTATTTCAGTAGTTTCACAGGGTGTGAGGGTTTGCTCAAAATAAGGTAATTTCTAAAGAGTAAAATATTTGAATAGATGAAGAAAAGTTATGTAAAGCAGATGTTGTTTTCATCTGCTCATTCATGATGAGAACATAATTACATTAAACTTCAAACTCATTCCCCTGCCATTTTATTAGGGAGAAGTTTAAATCTGTCAAAAAATGATATGAAGTTGCAAACCACTAAACCTGCTCAGCTCTGCCCAGTGTTTAACACTGGAAACCAAGTTACTTCATCAGTCTATTCTTTCCTATGCTTATAGAACTTGCTGCCCACTGTCCACCAATATTTCCAGGGTTGACACAGAGCAAAGAGAACTGCTGCCAGGCCTGGCAAATTTAAGGGAAGCCACCTGGAAATAGGTGTTTAGAATTCCATCTTCCTACCAGTCTCAGTATCACAGCTTTTCTTAGCTTGGAGGGGCTAAGATGGCTGGGATGGTTATCAGGACAGCACCACTGAGGCTCCAGCATGGAGGCTGTGAGCTAGGAGGAAATGGGGGTACATGGTTGTGGAGCTGCCACAGTGAGGCTAAGAATGATGATAGGCTTTGATGAGCAGAAGACTTGCACAGGCATCCAGAGGGGCATCCCTTTGGGAATCAGCCCCTAAGGATATTTTTGGGGGTCTCTTCTGGCTTGTATGTCCCCTCTTGATCTTTCCATCCTTTGTATAAAATGCAGAGCAATGCGGCCCTTGGGCACTTTAGTATATTTTAAATATTCCTAGGACGTTTTGCTATGGTAGGGCATGTTACATAATCCCAAAAGATAACTTTTTTGGGTTGTTTTAAAATATTTCTGCAATTAATAATTTAGCTATTTAATTAACCACAGGTAGACTATAAAATTATTTTAAGCAGAAGTAGCATGTAAAATTATTTTTCCTCTTAAACCAACAATGTCACTTTGAATTGAACCAGCTGAATAACTTACTATTTGGTGCAGATTTACCATGTTTGGTAAACATGTTTTAACATCTATGAGATATGTTTTAACATCTATGAGATACAAGGATATGTTGCTCGAATTACTTGAACTGCAACGTGATAAAGTAATTTTCTGTCTTTGCCTGCATATTGAAGTAGCCAGTTAGCATGAATAAAACGGGTTTTTTTCTGGTATGGCACTGAATTGTGGCTGCAGACATTAGCCAACTTCAGATAATGAGAGATATTAATGAAATAAACTCATAGTTGAAGATTGAGCCAAATGATAGTTAATTTGGCAAATGCAAATTCTAGAATCTACCACCCTCTGCTGGGTATAAAGGAGTAAAACTCTCAGAAGCCGTTTGTGAGCATCTGCGTAATCCATAGGCATGGATGGATGCCAAGAATTCCTACTCTTGAGATTTTTAAGCAAAACTGCTTAACATCTATCTTCTAAATTTGCATGAGTTATTTTCTGGTGGACAGTAGTGTGCTATTTTTTCTTGGGCTAGGAGATACCTAAAGATCCTCAGCATTTGCATAGCCTCGCATGTGAAACATCTTACAGACTTAAAAGGCAGTGTTCTGAATCTCTGCCAAAGAATATGGATAACTTCCACTTTTATGTATATCTCTATGACACCTTGAGAGTTACAGAATCATGACAGTCTGTCAGATTTTAGCCACTCAGAGAATTTTTCATGACCTTGTGTATGGATGCCAGGCACCAACCAAAGCCACTCTCTCACTCCCCTGCACAAACCAGACAGGGTTGAGAATATGTAAAAAAAAATTTAACAAAAATTATCAAATGTATCTCATGGCTTGAGATCATAACTGGGAGAGATCACTCACTAAATACAGCCATGGACAAAACAGGCTCAGCATACAGACTTGATTTAAATTTATTACTAAAGAAAATCAGAACAGGATAATGAGAAGTAAAATAAAACCTTAAAAACACCTTTCCCCTACCCTCTCTTCTTTCCCACTCTACCTCCTTCCTCAACGGGACAGGGAGACAGGGAATGAGGGTTTATGGTCAGTTCACCACCACTCAGGGAGAGGAGTCCTTCCCCTGCTCGACTGTGGGGTCCCTCCCACAGGAGAGAGTGGAACAGAGAGTTCTCCAAGAGCAGAGTTCTCCAAGAACTTCTCCAGCATGAGTTAATCGCATGAGCAGCAGTTCCCTGTGAACTGCTGCAATGTGAGCCCATCCACAGGTAACAGTCCTCCCCAAACTGCTGCAGCGCAGGTCACTCTTCCATGGGGTGCAGTTTTTCAAGGACAGGCTACTCCAGAGTGGACTTCTCTCTCCACTGGCCTCTCACAGGGTCACAGCCTCCTCTCAAGCATCCACCTGCTCTGGCATGGGCTCCTCCATGAGCTGCAGGTGGATCTCTGTATCCCCCTCATCTTCCATGGGCACAGCTGCTTCACCATGGTTATCGCCACAGCTTGCAGGGGAATCCCAGTTTTGTTGCCTGGGGTACCTCCTCCTCCACTGACCTTGGTGCCTGCAGAGTTTTTCCTCTCCCATATTGTCACCCCACTCTTCTCTGGCCACAATTACAACTGTGCAATAACTTTTCTCCTTTCTTCTTAAATCTGTTACTACAGAGGCATTACCACCATTTCCAATTGGCCGTGTTGACCAGCAGCATGTACCTCTTTGGAGCCACCAGGGACTGGCTCTGCTGAACATGAAGTAAGCTTCCAGCAGCTTTCCCACAGAAACCTGCAGTCCCAGCTACCAAAAACCAGGCCACGTAACCCTGGTACACCTTGTCATTTGGCAATTATGTGTTAACCTGCACAGTTAAATCTTAAAAATTACATGTTTGGTTTTTCATTCACTGACATAACGCCAGATTCTTCCTTCCATTGCAGCTCAATATGTTTAATTTTAAAAACTTTAATACAGAGATGTTGACATTCTTATTAATTAAGTTTGGAAATCTGGACTATCTTAACCTTTGCCTTTGCAGCATGTACCTTAGAAATGTAATAATTTAAGTATATAACTACTTACCTTTGCAGTGCTTTGATTTTCTTGGTCCAATTATACTTTGTACTACAAGCAGTGTGTCCAGGCAAATATAAAGGGACTATTAGTGACCAGGGGTTTATCTGGTTCACACCAAAGCCTGTGATCTTATAGCACCAAAAGAAACCGCAGCCTGCTTTCTCCTTTGTAACCAGGCTGAGGACATAGAGGACTTTGCATCTGTTGACTGTCTTCAGTAGATGTGGGTACCACTGGCTCCTGAAAACTCAAGCTTTGGTGCTACACAGTACTTTGTTGTTATCTGCATTGCTTTTAGTGCCTGTGGCTGGACAGAAAGCCTGCATGCACACAGTGATACTTTTACTACTGTCTGGGCATTTTCTTCCACTAAAGTTTCCTTTAACTGCTATTAAGCATCTGAATATGCAGCACAACCCTCTTACGTATAATTTCAGCTTTTTCAAATTAATGCTAAATAAGAGGTCTTCCTGTTGGTTACAGGAGAAATCATTTGGAAAGTGCTGCAGTTTCCTCTATATGATGCTTCTATGGTGATTAAATACGCCAGAGTGAAAAGAGGGAAAGATACAATTGAAATGCTGGCAGAGATATGGTGCACAAAACATCAGAGCTGAAATTGCATGGATGAAGACTGTTGGGACAAAAAGGTTAAAAGTCAAAGAATGGTAAGGAGGATGGTAGATTCGCTCAGTCTTGAGTTTGGGAAAAGATAGATCTTTCAAATCTGCTTTAAAAACTAACAACAAAATATAATTTTGTACTTCAAGCAGCAAACTGTGGTGGTTTTGAGGCTTCTATGGTACATATGCCTGCTACTTGCTTATGCTCTGCCTGCACATAGCAGAGGGGACAGCCTTGTAAAGTGTTCTTCAGCCAACGGTTGTTCCTTCCCAACCCCATCCATCTAAACTACCCATCACAGTGGTTTTCTTTTAATGCCTTTTTCCCTGTGTCAGGAAGCCACTAAAAATTTTTCATTAAGAATGAGCTTAATGAGACTTCTATTTATCACCTTTCTGACATTCAGGCATCCTAATCAGAGCATCCTGGAATTGAAGGCCATGCTATTTGAGCAGGACTGTATCCCTCAGCCTCCCCTCCTTTTTCTGTGGCAGGGAAAGATGCACACAGTGGAAGAGATGAAGCAAGGTAGGGAGAGGAGGAGAGAAAGGACAGAAGTGTTGTTCACTTGGCGCAGTTTTCATTATTCGTGAAAGGTTGTAAACCAGATAGATGAGCTGCAAATACACAATTTATTTGTTCATTCACATGACATGTTCCTCTATCTTCAGTTATTTTGTCTTTCTTTCAAGATCACACCATGAATAATCAGTCCGTGGGATCAGGAGATTGTATCTCTAAATCTTTCAAGGGTTTACTTTATGTAAAAATTACACCTGCTCAAAAACGTTAGTAGTATATGCTCTCTTAGGCATAAATAAGCCTTTAGCAAAACCAATAAATAATGAGTTTTACAATCACTCTGAAAGCACAAAATTCAGTAATTTGCCAAGTGCTACAATGTTCGTAAATAAAAAAAACAATCCAAGTAAAGGGAGAAATAATTTTGGGCTAATATAATTTCAGGTGGAATGTAATTCAAGTTAATGCAGTGTAACACAAGTGTATCATGTATGTAACAGCAATACATACTGCAAAGTATCTCCCTTGCTTGTCCTTAGAATAAAGTTTTATAGATCACAGAGAAATAAACTTACTGCATAGGACTCACCTCAGGAGCTGCAGACCTAAGAGTGTATCATCCTAGTATATGGAATTGTGCAAAGAATTTTAAAGACAATAATATTCTTCATCCTTTCTGCAAGACACTTGTGGCTCTGGGTTATACGTATGAAATATGAAGACATACTCAGTATCGGAATGGTATGCCATATACACAGTAACCTGCAGCATTTAAATGACACATCATGAGCAATACCACAGCTTTTGGAACATTATCAGTACGTCTTGTTGCCAACAAATAATGACAGTACCATGAAAGCTGTTTGCTGTAGACCAGAGACCTCTCCTATCTATGTACAATCTTAAGTGTACTGGAACACCCTCTGTGAATGTGCACATCGTATTGTACCAAGGAGATTAGAAGTCAAGACCAAGGATGGTTGACTTTGATGTCAATACTTCTAAATGCATTGATGCCCAAGAGGACCCCTAATAATAGTAACTGCATACAATGGACACCTGGTAAAAGAATACTTTTGGCTGATCATAGCAGTGCTTTGGGCTGATCATAATGACTTTAATAACTGTCTCACCTCATAGTAGGTCCCTTTCAAAGAGGTGGCGACATGGTGTTCATAGGGAAACTGAAGTTCCATTGTCCAGTTCTGGGTTTTTCCAGTGATATGTAGAGCAGCCATTACTGAAATGCAAGTGTTGAGATGCAGTTAAGCAAGAAATTGGTTTGGAGGTTATCATGAGTATCACTGTAAACCAAGTGTAATAGGTTATTATGACCACCTCAAAATGGTGTGTTAAAGTCCGTAATTTATTGTAAAAAGAAAACCAAAAGCAAGTTTCGTCCTTGGCCCTAGATCAAATCTGTTGAAGGAATGAACAGAAAACCAGAGTGCTTTCCTGTAACCTCCTTAGATTCACTGGATATTTCAAATCCAAAATCCCATCTATCACAACTGAGCTATGCAGCTTCTTCACAAAACACAGCTATCATTGGACTTGCCTTTGAAACCGAGAGACATCCTGAAAAACCGAGAAAAATCAACTCTCCTTTTCTTCAAGAGGCACAAAGCCCTATTTCTTCAACAGAGATTTAGCACATTAGAAATGGAGTGTAAACAGATATTGTTTGCATACAAGATGACCAATGTATAATGAAAAATAACTGAATTCCTAGGAAAATACAGATGTTCCTAAATATTTGCAGTTTCCATGCCTCAGCAAACACAGTGGAGCAGATTTGTGCAGAACTTACTTTCTACATGAAAAAAGTGGACAAGTGAAAAATTACTAAGAGGTAGAGATCTTCAGCTGAGTGATGGTTAAATAGAGACAAGCTCCCTTCCTCAGTGGACAGATATTAGCTGGTGGTCAGAGTCAAGAACAGGAAGAGCAGCAGAAAGACATGCTGAGCTGGGGTTCAAGACCTTTTGGAACTCTGGCCGCAATTAGGTTTGAGAGCAAGAATTTAGATGTTGCACCTGTTATGCTGTATTCCTTTGGAAAAAGAAGTGTTAAATTAAGATTAGATTATATAATGCAATGTATAGATTATATGGACTTCTTATAAAACTTCAGAAGCACCACAGAAGAAACAGCTTCTTTGGACCAAAGGTTTATTTTTAATGACACAGCACTGGAAAAACATAAGTTACAGATGACTTTTTGATACAGGATACATTATTTATCTTACTTAAAAGGTTCTGTGAAGGTACACTGCATAAATACATATAGTGAAAATATATTGCGTTTATTTATTCTCAGAGATTAGTTCTGTTTCTTTTTGAAAATGTATTCAGCCAATTAAATAAAAAAGTATAGATTAGCATCATAACAACTCCCCCCTCCAGGTTATCTCACTGTAACTACTGCAGCTGGAAGAGGAGACCAAGCCATGCCTTCTCAAAGGTTAGCGGCTTTGAACATGATGTTATTCATCATCCAAGAATGAAAATTTCACATTACAAACACAGATATTGTATCATGTTTTGGCAATGGAGCAGCTAGTTCTGCTTTTAACAAAACTGTTTCCTGTAATGCCAGACAGTGAAAGAACAATGCATGTACTGGATACTACACAGCTAAAGAACTACAATGAAGTTGTGAAAATGCATATATAGCCATATGCACTTATATATACACATATAAGTTCTTGTGTATATATATATTATGCATGTCCAAAAATAACACTGAAAAACGTTGTAGTTAATTATTTTTTAAACACATGAAACTTATAATAGTTTAACCTCATAACTACAGGATAATTAATTAAATCTTCCGCAGTGCAATGGAATAACATACAGTTAGTGCAGAGAAGTTAAGGTTTTGGTACTGAGGAAGCTAATTTCAGATTTCATGGGAAAGGATCAAATACAGGATCACCATAGCTCTGACGAAGCACAAACAGACCTGTTGCCACATACTCATGAACAAATAAGGACATTTCATTTTTATCTGACTTTTTTTCACATGTACTGCTTCAGAAATTACAGCTTAACTGTTTGCATTCATGTTCATTTGATATGTTTCAACTTGCTTTGTCTGGCACCAGTCTGTAAACCATTAAACTACCGATAGATACGCTCCTGTGTTTCAAAGAGGTTAAAAACCTACTGACTTGAGCTTCATACTACATTTGTCTGCCTGGGAGAACTACTCCAGGTGGCGCGTGAAGTTCTCTGGGAAAAGTCCTTTATAACTATTTGCATCTCTGTACTGAAGCCACTCAGATTCCTTAATGCCAGTCAACCAGCCAGCCTCCTGCAAAGAAAAAGACAGTCTCTTAAATTTAGGTCTCCCCTCATCATGATCTTCAGATCTGATGATGTTTCAGAATAACATGGGTGAAAGATTTGGTGTTTTGGTTAAAAAGCAGCCTCTAATTTTGCACAGACCATTTTCTCTGTTCTGCCAGACCACAATTTTGTGAGACCAAGTCATTGCAAGCATGCGATACAGCCTTTAGCCCATGTAACTCCTGGCTGAACTTAATGCCTAGGTGGGGGAAGAACAGTTCTGAATCCTATTTTTTTCCCTGACATATATTTTCTCTCATTTATCTCATGTATCAAAGTCAGAAGCAAGAACAGTTCTTGCAGTTTCAGGAGTTACTATCTCTGGAAAATATGTAATTATTTTTCAAAAAACTCTTGGAAACCTAAACCAGGAATGACAAGCAAAATATCAACAAATCACCAGCAGTCCAAGCAAACAAAAGAGAGATTTCTTATTGAAAAGTACTGGATTCTCTTAAGTGTAACAAATTCTACCTGGAATAAAATCATTTTGGTATTTTTAAAAGTGACCAATCTACTCTCATCTCACTAAGAAACTCCATATTTTTTCCTTTAAAGAAAAGGAACTGGAGCAAAGCCATGGCAAACAGAACTTCTAATGTTGCCATATTATTATTGCACAGACGGTACACATGGAGATAGAACAGCTTGAACAGATCATCACATATACCATCAAGTCATGATTGTGGAGTGGCTGCATGTGCTGGTGGGGGCTGTCTGCCCCCAAATAAGCATCATTGAAGCAAATCCAGCTTATCTATGACATTGGCTGGGTTCATTTAAGTTTTTGAAGCATGTGGAGTATCTAAGAGATAGAGGAACTGCAGCTCTTTAGCATAGTCAGCACAGACTGTAGAAAGGAATACATGATTTTATTGGATATTAACTTAAACACAAATCTAATGGAAAAAGCCACTGTGTGGGACTCGTTTGCTTCAAATGGAGGTTGATGTTACCAGGTGTACTGGAATTACAGCTTTAGACAGGTCAGTTTTGAAAGAGAATAAAGAATAACAAAGATAAGCTCTACAGAAACCAACAAAGTACCTGGCAAAAGATGAAAGTATTTAGCTTTATGGTGATGTTAAACACAAACAGGAAATATGTAATGTGCAATAAATATATGAAAAGAATGGCTTCAGAAATATGAATACATAAAGGTTTTTTAGGGATTTTCTCCATCACTGCACACAATTTACTTCAATTAATGCCAATGGGAATTTCAATGCACACAAGAAGAATTATGCTTCATGGACTTATCAAGAATTATCATGTATTTAACACCTAATATCCTAGCAAAAACAGACTAAAGTCAGAGAGCATATTTTGCTATCTTTAGAGTAGTGTCTTATTCTGCAAACACTGACAATGAAATCGATGGAACTGCCTGTGAGGTAAGACAGCATAATTTGAGTAGGGATAATAAATTTCATTCCACTAAAAAGAGCTACGTATCTGCTGTATTACAAATATTTTGTTCTGAAATAAGTAAAAAAAAAAACAAACCAACAAAAACAAACCCACTCACAAAAGCCAAGTATTTTTATCTTGAATTAATAGAAAGCACAGTTGAGAGGACTGATAATTACCACCTTTGAACAGCATCAATCAGCAAAACAATTTCAAACACAGTTCTCAGGACTCATATGTGCTTAGGGCACTAGTATTTAGGCCTATTTAAGAGATATTCTTCATTCACAGTAGTGCTCTTAGCTACCTGATCAGGCAGGATCCAGTCCCCCACTTCTCAATCCCCAAATCAACTGGGAGACTTCTTACCAACACTACAGGCACTAACAGATGCCCATGGGGTGGCTGGTGCTAATAGTGTACAGTACGGTCTTCTCTTTTAAAGCAGCAGCCAAAATCAATATACTTCACTGCAATTCAGTTTAACAAATGGAATACAACTGTTTAAAAAATTCACCTGAAATGCAACATTAGAACAAAATTAGATGCCTTAAATGAAATTAATTCAGGGTCAGGCTTCTGAGGGGCAAATTTATCTTTATCAGAGGCACGTAACACAGAGCAGCATCTCTATAGAACACCACAATTTGTGTGCCTTCTCAGTGCTCTCTGTGGGTGAATTTGCATTATTTCTGCAAATCACACATAAAAACTCTGAACATTTAGGGAGCATGTAATCAATTCTACTGAAATGTTAAGACAAGATGATATAGAACAATGCAACAGAATTTGTAGGTCATCCTCTGCATGAAATCTTTGTGTACCTGTGTGTCAATATAAAACCCACTACCATGTTGCAAAAAAAACCCCCCAAAACCAACAAAACAAACAAAAAAACCCCCTAAAAAATATGCTGAGGTCAGATCCTGCTAATAACATGTATCTGTGACTTCAGGTGTAGTCAACTGTACCATTTTGTCTCTAATGAAACTACATACAAAGGCATAAGTAAAATCTTTGTGTTTTCTTACAGTAACATAATTTTGAATACACATTCCAATTAACTATTATCAGTAAGAAAAAAAATTGAGACAGAGAAAAACGTCAACAAAAGCAAGAACCACATGTTTTTACCTGATCAGCTGTGGTCTCAGAAGGAATCACTAGCACAATATCTCCTCGTTTTAAATTAAGCTCATCACTGTTAGCTGCTTCGAAATCATGTAGAACTTCAACCTAAAGAAAATAATACCACACATATAGATGCAATTTAATGAAGATGCTTCCTCAACAAAATTATCTGTTAAATGTGGACTGAAAAGAAATGGTATTTATGCGAACATATAGAAAAGTACATTCAAATTATCATAGAATCATGGGATGTTAACAGGTTGTAATGGACCATAAAGATCATCTAGTCCCAATCTCCCCTGCAATGGGCAGGGACATTTTTCCCTTATACCAGGTTGCTCAAGGCCTTAGCCAACCTGGTTTTGAACACTGCAAGGACTGGGGCATCCACAACCTCCCTGGGCAACCTGTTCCAGTGTCTCACCACCCTCACAGTAAAAATTTCTTCCTAATATCTAATCCAAATTTGCCCTCTTTCATTTTGTAACCATTACTCCTTGTCCTACAAGGAACTACAGTTCCTGATGAAGAGTCCATCTCCAGCTTCCCTATAGGTCCTGTTCAGATACTGGAAATTTGCCATGAGGTCTGCATGGAACCTTCTCCAGGCTGAACAGCCCCAATTTTCTCAGCCTATGTTCACAGAAGAGCTGTTTCAGTTCTCTTGTCAACCTTGTGCCCCTCCTCTGAATTTGCTCCAATAATTCCATGTTTCGTTCTTATGCTGGGGACACCAGAACTGTATGCAGCACACCAGGTGGGATCTCACAAGAACAGAATCACCTCCTTTGATATGGCATAAATTGATAATAAAGGCATTGATTCATGTCAGTTTTTTATGCAGTTCTTTAGAAGCAGGGACAACTTAAGGATAGTTTCCTTTCCTGAGACTATCAGAAGAAACTTAAGATGCTTTCCCAAGATTACAAGATCTCAAGGACAGATGGTTCTGCAACATCCCACAAGTCCTGCCTTTTGGACAAGGCCTGCCATAGTCATTCCTCCCATATAACAGTGTTCTTTAATTACCCATTATCATTACGAGATCTGCAAGAGGGGTGGCAGGATTTTACAAATGAAATTGAGAAAGATTCTCAGGAACTTTATTCTCTCTTTCTCTTGTTGTGGCCGCTGTTGTATTACTCTTCTTGTGAACGTCTATAAAAATTTGAGTCAGTCATATAGTACCCATTGCAATAAGTGATCAAAGAGGTGAGTAGTGGGAAACCTACTTATAATTGCCCTGGAAGGAACTCCACTTATCAGCAGATGGGTATGCCAAAAATATCTGCCTTTCAAAGGGGTGAGCATTCAAACATTGGCAAGATCAGCATGTCATTGGAAACAGACCATTTTAAGTAAATGGTTTTATCTCCTTAAAAGATAGCTAATTTTCTCAAAGCACAAACAGTTCCACAATAACTCTGCAATTATGAAAGAAAGTGGCATTTCTCCTTTTCTGCTTCTCCTTTTCTGTGTCTGACCCAAGAGAGTGGGATGAAAAGCAAAAGATGACCTATGTCAGCATGTTTGAGTTGCATGATCCTGTTTATCTTTACCCTACTGTTATCCATAGTTTGCAGAAAATATTGAGCAATGAGAATAGCCCAAAAAGAACTGCATACTTAGGGAGTGCTATGGGACTAATTAATCTGAACTATGCAAGTTCAGACAAAAGGAACTTAGGAAGTATGTAAAGGAAGTATGTTCAGAAAGTATGTAAAGTTCAACCATCCTCACGGAGTTTTTCTGCTGCTCAGTGATTCTAAATGAAAAGTATTTTCAAAGAACCTTGTGAACCAGGAAACCCTGGGGTTTTTGCCAGTCAAGGAAAAAATTTCTCTTATGCTTCTTTAAACTTTTCTTTTTGATTACCTTAATAGTTTATATTACTAAAGTTACTGAATGACATTTTGGCTTCATTACCATGAACTGTAGCTGTGAGTTTCAATGGAATGAGTACTTCCACCACAGATTTTCAGGCCAGAAAAAAAAGCCATTTTTTAAAACGATCATAGAATCATAGAATGGCTTCGGTTTGCAAGGCACCTTAGAGATCAAATACATCATTACCATACCAGACATATCATTAGCATATATCAACAATATTCCTGATTAACTATGTGGCAGTGCAGTTTTATTCAATATACTAATTTTCAGCAGTCATTTGGTGAGATTCAAGGGTTCTTGTACTTCAGTGAATCTTACAGCTACATAAGGATATTAACAGCAACAAGCATGCAGAAAATGTTTCTTCTCAGACTTTATTCATGAAGCAACAACACAATATTACGGTTGTAGTTGCATGCATTTGTGTGTGCATGTGGCTGATAAACTAGGAATCCTTTGCCCTCAAGAAATCATGGCACTACCTATGCAGACAAGACACATCCACAGAAGCTAAGGATCTCTAAAAGAAGAATGGAGAAGCAGACCTTATAGAGAAAACCAGGTGGCATTGCTGAAGCTGCATCAGCTGGAACAGGCTGATCCTGAGAAAGTACAGCCTGGATTTCTTCAGCAGGTTTCTGATCACTTCCAGCTTGGGAAATTTCACTGAGAGAAGTGTCAGTGACCTGAGCGCCCATCTCTATTATGGCATCTTTGGACTCATTCATGATGACTTCATGTTCTTCTCCCTCTCCCTCATTGTTTGAGGCTGGCTCTATTACTACTGAAGGGATGCTGCTGACTTTTTCCTGGGGAGAAAAAACAAACAAAAAACAACCCCCCCTCAGAAAAGAAATGCAAAACTATTTAGTACTTTATTTCAAGCAGGAGAACACTATTGTTTGTTAATTGCATAGGCCATATATGGGGATGAAACTTTCTTTTTTTCTCTACCATGAATTTTTAAGACAGAAAACAGTATTTTTGAAAGGAATAATCCCCTCCTGTGATCACTGCTCCCCTTAGTCCTCCTAACCTACTTTTCACATTATTGCACTAAATAATAAATATTCTCTGTAAGTAGCTTGGGCTTCATTTTCAGTGTTCCTGGAAATCACCACACCTTTTTCCTTTATTCTGCTCTTTAGTTTCAGCAGGTTTGAGTGAAGCCAGTAGTTCCAGTAGTCACTGTACTCTTTTTATTTGGAAATTGACGTCAGCAGGATAATAGTGATAGAAGTGATGAAAGAAGGAAATATGATCTATTTGTTTGACTGAAGGGATCTCTCCTGATTTACAACAATGTAACTGGGAGCAGAGAAAGCAAAAAATCTAAGTAGCATCTGACCAATAATGAATCCCAGTAAAGAAAGCATTTAACAAAATTAGTTGGAGCATCCAACTTCAACAAAACACGTTTGTTGATCCTCTTCCAGATCATCTTATCCTGGAGCACAGATGAAATCAATATGCAATGAAATCAGGTGGTAACTGCCTGCCCAGCTACAGGGTCTGCTCTAGCAGGTGTTTTCCAGCTCCTCAGATGTTGCAGAGGAAAAGGCAGCAGGCCAGATAAGGATACATGGCTCGACTGCCATGACTTACAGGAAACAAAGTAATGCTATTGATAGGACATGGTGCCACAATACAAGAAAAATCCAATTGCTTCTCTGCCTATTTCTCTCCCAGAAAACCCTGTTATATTGTAAATGTTATCTCCACAGAGGAGCACAGAGAGACAACAGTGGGGGACAGCCCAAACAATATACTGTCCACGCTGCTCACAGGGCCATCAGGTGCCATCAAGTCCCATCTTCACAAGCCTACGGGTGTACAGAGACACAAAGGCAGGCACAACTCAAAGTAAGGACTTAGAAGAAAGGATACCCTCTGTGAGACCTTCATAGGGATATCCCAAGAGAACATCAACCTTACTAGTGGTTAAACCTGTACTGGTTGAACCTGGGGGCACAGAGCTGCAGTAGCTGTGCCTCTCTTGGGCTTCTGAATCTGTCCTGATTCCCCTAAAACATTCCCCTAAAACACCCCCCCATGGACTACCTGAATTACCTGAGACATATCAGCCTCTTTTTCTTCTCCCTGAGGTTTGTCACTTTCAGCAACATCCTCCTGCTCAGTGGTGGCAGCTCCTGCTGCCACAGCCACGGTGTCTTCTGATGCCGGAGTCCTCTCACCAACAGGTACCACCTAAAATCAGCAGAAGGGAGGGACCTTTCAGGATACAAGTTACAGATACCTGCTGGAGAGAACATGGACCAGCCCTCTGCTCTGTGACCTCCCTGTGTGATGCTGACCTATGGTCTTGAGTTCACTGGTGTTTGTCTTGATTTATGGAGAAGAGCAGCACTGGGGACAAGCTTGTTCAGAGAAGCTGATTAACAGGTGGGAGAGAGACATTTATGAAACCTCACCAGGCAACACTTAAAAGAGTCCTCAGGTGCTACAAGTGGAGTAACTGTCAAAGCTGTTTTCCTTCCCTTGTCTTCCAGCTGTATGGTGGAAGAAATTTACCACTGGTTTCTGCAGAGGAGAAGGGGCTTGCAAACTGTCCAGGGGTCCACAGGACTCTGCTAATGGAATCTGTTCTTGGGAAGAGGTTTCAAGCCTTCTCTAGCTAGTCACCTACCTCACCACAGCCCTGCCTGGCTTCAAAAATCTTGTAATCTTAATTACACATTTCTTTCTAACAGAGAGGCTTACAAATCAGGCTATGTCAGGAGAAGTAAATATATTCTACATCTGGATAACATCAGAAAAAAATTAACCACAAAGATCTACAGTTATGTCAGTATAAAAAGATATATAAAAGCTTATTCAGTCTGGCTGTGACTGGATCATTTCTGATCAGTCTGTGTTGAGAAGTAAATGCATCATTTATTCCAACTCTTGAAAGGTGCATAGAAAAGTACCTGCCTACTACTAGATCAATGTGTAATCCTTCATCCAGCAGAAACTGTTACTTGTTGTTGTGGGTAAAAAGTTACTGTATTCACTATCTACCTGTTCCCCAAATTGTTACTGTCTCTTTAAGACCCTGCAGCTGGAAAAACTGGGGTGAGATGCTATGTGGGCATTATTAAAGTCTGCTCTAGCAGACAACTTGTCCCCTTTTCCTGTGTGGTTTTCACTTTGCTGGCTGCTTGGGCTTTCCTTAAGATGAGGCTTTTCCCTTTTTGGGTTCTCTTTTCATATTTTGGTCTTCTTCATTCTTGTGTTGGAGAGAATGAAGTTGGAGGCTTTGAGCTGCCTTGGGATGGATCCTGCAGGTGTCCATCGGCAGTCAAGGCATTGCGGCGACAATAGTGGAGCAGCCCTGGCTCTGGCCTGGGTTGTTGTCAGCTATGAGTGGCCCCAGCCCACCTGCTTCGCCTGGCCCTGCCTACCCTGCTGTCTCCTGCTGCGAGGACAGCACTGACCCCAGATGGGCTGTCGGGTCTTCATCTGTCATTTGAATTGTTCCATGAGCTCCTGCCTTCCTGGAAGGGATCGGATGCCATCTTGTCCCTTTGTCTTTCCTACACAGTTGCCCGTGTTGGGTGCTATCTCAGAAAAGGGTGTTTGCTGGCATTTTGGATCTCTCTCTGTCCTCATGGATTCATAAGATTTAGTTTGTATCTAGCAGTTATTTACTGTTAGCTTTTGCCTGTTGCTGTTTCATTTATAGGTAAACTGTTATTTTTTAACTTATATCTATTTCCATTAATTTCTTAGCGGTGGAAGGTGATTGGTTGAACCTACAAAAGGAGGCAACTCATTCCAGAGTGTTTTCCTTTTAAACTGTCTTAAACCAAGACACTTGTAATTTATGCATCTCCCTAACATTTGCATTGCTATATATTGCTTACGGTAGCATATTGGGTATATACTTAAAATGGATTAATCTTAAGGTTTGGACTGTTGAATGTAAATGACAAAACTCATTGTTTGAATCTAATTAGCTTCAAGATGGAATTTTTACCTTACAGCAGATGGCTCAAGGATAAAGAAAAAACACTGAAGGAAAACTCTTCTCAAGGTACCAATGTCAAGCTCCAGTTAGCAGAAATCTCTCTGATCGCCAGTGAACACTCTGATGCTCTTTGTTTCCTTAGATCTTTCCCCCGTGGATGAGGCTCTCCACTACCTGAACTCAGCAACTGTTCAAGGCCACTCTTCAGGCACTGTTTTTTAGCAACATTAAATATTCACCACTATTCCTATTTGCTGCTATTAATTGATGTGATAACTAAATCCTCCTGGAATCCGTGAAGACAGAAAATATTATATGGATTTATAGAAACCACTGGGGAACTTTAATTTAAATTGAAACTGCTGCTGCTGAAGGATGCTCTATTTTAAGACGAAATAACATCAACAGGTAAGGTCAGATGTTGACATTTTCTCCTACAAGGCATGCAAGTCTGCCACTCATAGTATTACCAATTTCAGCAGTCTTGATCCAGGAAGATATACAAACAAATGATGAATGTTAAAGCCCTGGAAGAGGCTAGTAGAAAAGTGTGGGAATAGAGTACACATCTGACTGATTTTACACCATGCATTTCTAAGAACATGGTCTTGCTATCTATTCTGATTAAGATCAACAACTTTTCTATTTACTGGATTTGTATAGACCATTTTATTTTACTAAGGAGGAGAATACTAACGCTCCTCCTTAGTAAAAGAAATGAATCAGCTCACAAATACCCCACAGTGAAAGGGTGACACTCTCACAGTCTGCAGTCATGAGTTCTAAATGTATGCCACAGCTCACAATCACAGTAATTTTTTCTTGTATCTTAGAGTACAAAACCAATAAAATCTAGATGATTAAAAAAAGCTTTTATAAGAAGGCATGTGAGGTAGCACAGAATGAACCTCACTATCAGCCTCAAATATCTCATTAGTACAGAAGAGAAAAAAAAAGGCAGGAGGTTGAATTCATACCCACCTATGTTGAACCATATCCTTGCAGATACAGCTACTTGTATTACTTTACTTCATACTGAAAACCACTCCTACCAATCTCTTTTATAGAGGTAATTAAATTAGCTATGTCTAGCAGTATTATTGAAATTTGGACAGCTGTCCCATTACACCAAGCACACAGGGGAGAAAGAAAGGATCATCCAGTATAATGAGTGGTGTCATAGAACCACTCGACTGTTTTAATGGCACAGACGTGAATTCTTTAGCCAGGATGCAGCTGATCCACACAGTTGTACTCTCATTAACATTGCTCTCAGATCAACACAATGCCATAGATTCAGCAGTAGTGATAATTAGCTCAGGAAGAGGAGAAGGGGTACAAAGCCTGCTGCTGGGGTCTGCCAGAGGAGCTCCCTCAGACACACTTGTCTTCCAGACCTGAAGCTCTTGCCCCATGGCTGGATTTAGAATAGGAACGGGTAATTTTTATGACAGTTGGTTATAATCACAGCTCATGTCAAGAGAGACCAATCATCAAGCTTTAGAGAATACATCAATTGCAAAGTCTTGGAAAATTCTGAAGATTTTGTATACAACTTACAGAGTATCAAAGGGACCATGTTCCATTAACAGTCAGATATTGGCTTAGCAAATAACCTCACCTCTCATGGCAGCTCTTCTGCATACAGTAATACGGTTTTAAACAGAACAGAGGCAAATTGACTCTCAGATAAGAGAGTGAACAAGTCATATTAGAATAAAGGGGGAAGATCTCAAAGACTTAGCCTTGGTGCTAGCACAACTGTGAGGCATTTCTTGCATATTTCTTCTTAAACCAGACTTGTTGGGAGTGACAAGGCAATGTTGGAGGAACAACACAACATTCTCCTGCACTGTGTCCACACCAAGCTGGGCTTGATCTACCACCCCCACTCTGCACTTTCTTCCTATCCAATTTCACTGGCTTCCACATGGATGTGGCAGTGCTGGTGAGGAATACAGCACCAGTAAGTCCCAAATTCACTTCCAAGTAACACTGGTATGCGCTACAACCACAGATAAATCCTTGGCTCTAAAAGATCTAATGCTGCTTTACAGCAGAATAATGAACCTAAGCCTGGACAGCTGAACTTAGCATGTTCTGAAACCAGTTCATTATCTTTTTGTATACACCATGGCACCAAATTAGTAACAACAAAAAAGCAGGTTGCTAGCACCTTGAGATACAACTCCTGAGTGATTAGTAACTGTGAGTTATTTCCCAGTGGCTACTTCTATCCCTGAGTTTAATATGCAGCCATGCCTCTTGTACTGCCCTTTGTGCATGTTTGAACACACCGCAGTTTCACTTTAGTATACAAGGATTCAGAGTAAGTACTTTTATCACCCCTAAAGAAATATAAACAATATGCAATCATTCAAGTCCACATATGCACAGTCTAAAGTATGTCACTGAGCTTTTAATTTGCTTTGTAATTTGATTTTAACTGTATCTAATGATGCTAGACTGTGCTTTAGCAAGCCAACTCATAACATGATTATTTCCAAGTATCTGTTTTAGCTCAGGGCATATTGTGCTAGGAAAAAGAAATGATTAATCATAGTTTTTTTTATAAAGAAATTTACAGAAAGGTTAGGCAAACTAAAATAAAGAAATTGTAAAAGCTACTGGAAATCTATGCAGTGTATTTCCAAATGTCAAGAGAAACAGCATTATATCTCCTTTAGCCATGGAGCTGCTTTGTTTGCTGCCCTGAAATATCTATGACTCTATAATGCTGCAACAGGCAGTTTCTAAGATAAATCCTACAGTGAATGAGAGGTGATCTGTTAGAATATATGCCACGGGTGCAGATATATCTGTGCAGTGTTAGACTTAAGTACCACAGCTAGGTCACAGTTGCAGTATTAGCCTGCCTATTGATGACATGCAAATGACAAATTTTTTGCAATGGTTGAAAATATTAAAGCACAACCATACTCAGGTATAATCATAGGTACCTCACTTTCCTTCTCAGCAACTCCAGTTGTCTCCTTATCGCTTGCCTCGACACTCTCCTGTTTAAAAAGGAAATTTGGTTCCTTAAACATGCTGAGGCAATGGCTGCAGAGAAATTAGTATTAATCATGCTAATGGAAGCATGCCATGTATGGGATGCAATGAAATGAATGGCTCAATGAGCTAATATATACTATCAAGCAGAAATATACTGTCACATATAATTTGCAATAGAAGTATTTATATGCTAAAACAAACCCTTTACATATATCATCATCACACTGGAACTGTTAAGGACAATTTTACTTACTTTTACTACCAGTATTCTCGTAACACCACCAGCTTTGAAGAATTTAGTAAGCAATCTTGCTTACTAAAGCTCAGATTTCCACCAAGCTCAAATTTCTCCCACCTGTGACTCAAACTGTTTCCATTGTCACCCGCTGCTGCTCCTGTAATTTACCAGGACCTCAGTGTAAACTTCATAAAATACTTCAACTCATGTTGGACTACAGCTCATTTAAAGGGGCTGTTCAAAAGATGTGGGTCACAAAGTTCGTTTTGGGATTTTTTTGTTTTTTGCAGAATCACCTTACTTTAGGTCCATACCCAGTGGTACATGCAGCAGGTGCCTGACTTTAAAAAAATTAGACATCAGTAGTTTTCCAAATCTGACACCCATTTAGGTGTTCAAATGATTGCATCTGCTGACCAGCAATGAACTCCTCCCAAATAGTACTTGTTACGAGCACCAGGTCCTTTTCTACAACAGGTCAACAGTCAAAATCACTAAAATTCAGGTTTGGTTTGAAATAGTTGGAAGTGCATTTTTAGCTGTTCAGGTTTGACTCTCTGCAGAGATGGCTATTTCCAAAGACACTCTGCTAAGCAAAAACAAGTCAAAGCCCTGTTACGGAAATCAATTTTGCTAATAAATTTTGACACAGCTAGGTCAGATTTTTCTACAGAGCTGTAAGGGTGAAGAGAAGTTATGCAAGCATACTTGAGGGCATGGTATGTTGGAGTGTCTGCTTTGGTAGTCAGAAGCCAGGAAACATCACATACTCAGACTCCAGCTACCTGCCTTCACGCACACAATTGTCATGCTAAATTCCTTAAAGTTTCAGCTGAAATGCTTGCATGTTTCTTTTTTAATAAAAGAAAGCTGAGTTACATGAAAACTTCATATCACTCTTTTTTTTTCTACTCTAACCTAGAATTGCTTGCAGTCAGTCATGAGCCCCAAACATGCCCAGATGCCAGGACAGGGCAGTTGCTGACAGCAGTGTTCCCACAGAAACCTCTTACAGCCTTATCCCTGTTAAAACGGCAGTGTTATATAACCTTTTAAAAAAGGATTAATTTTTTTAAATTGCCAAGCCTCTGCTATGTGGTCTTCAGTTTTATACTAAGTTTGAGGAGGCTGTAGAGGGTCTTAAATACAAAAAACCTAATATCAATAGCAAAATATAAATATTTCACTCTCTGGTGATGTATGCATGCACAGAGCCACCTAAAGAAATATTTTTTTTTGTTTTTTTGTATAGCAGAGATATACTGTTGCCCATAAAAGCTTTATGTCCAGCTGCATGTCAGTACACAGATGACTTTCCTACTTGTACTATTAAAAAGTGCTGAATTTCTGCCAGCAGCTGTATTTACAATTTGCCTTCAGAGACTAGTATAATCTTGCACTTCAAAGTCAGGAATGTGTCGGCCTTTTCCATTTTCTTAATAATTCCCTGGCAATATTCTCTGGTAAGAATCCCATCAGCCCAGCTTTGGGTATCTTTGCAGAATGATTTAAAACATACATATGCATATTTTAAAATAAAAACTGTTTTCTTATGAACTAAAATCACAATTTTGGTTGGAAAGGTGAAAGTAAGGAGAGTTCCTCTGATTTCCCAAAGCTTGAGCTTTCCTGAAGGTAATTTGATTATTGTGTACTAGTCAATTTAGTAGCATTTTGCTTTTCTGATTAGCTGAAAGTTGGGATTTTGTGTATAATGGAGTTTAAGAGGAGAGGCATAATAGCATAAACTGTATCATTTTTAGAGCATGAAACCCTAGTAAAAAGGATGACTGGAATAACATTAGGAAATTAACATCCTGGTTCCAGAGAGAAAAATCTGCTTCTGGAGACTTCAACAGAAAGACACTATGCTATATCAGTTATCTACTGAGAGAACCATAAAAGAGAGCCATATATTTTTAATGGCCTTATGCTCCCATTTTTCACCTGCACTTAATTTTAGACTCAGAATCTGAACACAGCTGACTGCTCTTCTGTACCTAACTATTGTATTGCTCTCCCAAACTACACGTTCCACCATTTGGGCACTGTGAACAGTACCTACAGTGGGATTCAACCCTAATTAGGTACATCTGGTTGCAGGCTGTTCCCTGGCCTCTGCTGTACTCACTGTCTGCAAAGAGCTTATCAGGAGGTAGCTTCACATATGCTTATATACTGCTCTGAAAACCACAGTATTTAGCTGAGTGTCTGACTGCTTTAATGGGAGAACGTCAGAGTCCAGATAGGCATCAGACCCAAAGCACTGAGAAACTCTTTCCTAACTAATAAGTGCAGTGGAAGTAGAAAAGCTGATCTCCAAGCACTATGTCTCACATGTAGGAACAGAAGAAAGGGAAACAGCAACATTTCATAAAGCATTTGCTTTATTATGATGTCCTCATGTCATCTTTGCTTGAATGTGAAAAATTTATGTGGTGAGAGAGGCAGTATTATTTGAAAAAGAAATAAGTGGTTAATGCATCAAATCCTTCAGACTACCCTTTGGATTTGCAGCTGCCTTTGGCATATGATAGAAACAGAAAAACAACTCTCTCTGTGTGGAGAATTCCATGCCTAAACTGTTTACCCCACGGTTAACTTTTCTTCTGTTGGCACACATGGTCATCCTGTCCCTTTAATTACCAGACATTTAATTCCCTCCCCAAAAATGATCAAATGTTGAGAGCTACTAATAAAAGCTTTATTTGTTCTATGGCATTGGAGATCTGAAGGACCAAGTAAAAAATATGTAATGAGATC
Organism: Hylia prasina; assembly: GCA_013397195.1. Classification (NCBI taxonomy): domain Eukaryota; kingdom Metazoa; phylum Chordata; class Aves; order Passeriformes; family Sylviidae; genus Hylia; species Hylia prasina. Next base: position 290,312 of record VYXD01000542.1, read on the forward strand.
CTAGGCAGCAATTCTGACGAGCTCTTCTAATGAAGTTTTGGCAATCTTGATCAGGCAGACTGTGAAACGAGTCAAGTAACTGCATCCAAAATGCCCCCCTCAGGCAAGCAGTACCGTATTCCCTGGATCATTTTCTTCATAATTTAAATTAACACCCTACCAGAAAATTTACTGTGAAATTCCTATTATGAGGAATCCATGCCATAAATTTTCTGAATTAATGGGATGTGACAGGAAACAGCGCAGAAAAACTGAACTGAGGACTGGCTGTCACTCAAAATTGGAAGCAACTAAACTTGATAGAAGATTCTCAATGAAGCAGTATCTATAAATATTTTACAATTCTACTTTTAAGGAAACTGTCTCATAAAGCAAATGAATGTAGAACTGCTGCTGGGAAATGACATGTTTTCATCTTTTGCAATCCAGTGTACTTTTCCTTAGATTTGAACATATTTGTCATTAATCCTAATCTTCAAAACTCTTCTTTGTGAGTCTTGGAAAACCCTCCCAAAAATAAAAACCTTTCAGAACCAAATGCAGTCACTCAAATTTAGGCATTTTTAAAATCAACACTTTGTTTTTTTCTCAAATTAGTAAGGACAACATTATTTTGAATTAGCAACAAAACACCAAGAACAAACCTATTAAATACTGTTTAACTTCCATTTACTGCCTACACTCTTCCTCTTGGGTTGTTCTTAAACTGTCTCTTGCATTTTCTCTCTGCCTCTCTCCCAATAGCTCTGCACTCGTGTGACTCAGCTAGAGCAGCTGACAACAGACATGGACCAAGAACTCCTCAGTTGCAGAATGGATCAACTGAAAAGGTCATGCCAGACAGCAAGCAAATGCATGGTACTGCAGATGGAGACTGTTTAATTAGTGCTTAAGATGTGCAACAGGCTTCAGAGCATTGCTTTGCCTTAGTGCAGGACAAAAACATTTCCTTTTGGAAAAATGAGGATTTTCTACTTTTTTTTTTTTCAAAATAAAACCCCCTTTTTGCCTTCAATAATATCTGTTCTTCCACATTATTTCCTGCCATGCACTCATGGGAAGAGAAGAGCTCCAGACCAATGACCAATTTCCCATTCCTTCTCTATCCACCTTCCCTCCCACTTCCTTTACTCCAAACCATCCCATTTACACGAGGCATTTTTCTCAACAGTTTGACAAAACAATGTGCCTCAAAAAGGTAATTTCATTTTTTGCCTTCCTATAGAGTTGACAACATCAATTGAAAACACACAGAAGGAGAGAGCCTGGTCTACACAGACCATGAAGCTTTCTTCATTGAGTTATATTGGTAGAAGGGGATGATCCTGAAATAATTTGCTCCAGTGTGTACCATGGAACCAAGCAAAAGTGAATTAAAATACGAAGCAAATACTCAAAGTTCATCCAAGTGTAATCAGAACTAAGCCAAAATGTAGTTCGGGGGAACACATTGTGACCACTTCCCTCCATAGGTCCACTGCTGCTAGGCGTCCCCAGAGAACAGGTAAGAACAGGTTCTGCCCTTTCCCCCAAAGTCGTGCCAAACAGCTCATCTAGCAATGCCCACCTTTCCTCACACAGTAAATTATTTTTCCTATGTTAGGAAGAGCTCATTAGCTTAGTATCTGATAATCAGATATTCATCCAAGTGCAGCTCAGCAAGCTTAAACCTTCTAAGAACACTTATCGCACCAAACTATGTTTGATAGACAAAGAGCACAGCGATGTATCTTCCACCAGCTTCTGTGGCAGAGGAACTGACCCACAAAACAATCCCTTTTTTCCATCCAGTTTTTCAGTAGTAATCTTCATATTCTACCAGCAACTTATTAGAGCCTTTTAACATGTTATTGTCTTGAGGAAAGTGTGAAAGACTTGTCGACTACAAAATCAGATGCAGTTTTCCTCCAGGGTTTCTTAGCCCATGGGTATCATGCAACACCAAGACCTTCTGACAATAGTGTGTAGGAGAGGAACTTCAGTTGGATAAAAAACTGAGCTACCTGTATAAAAAGGGATGCTAGTCAGCAGGAAAACCCCATGCCTACTGTCTCAGATCACCTCTTAATTTGCAGTGATATTGGATGCCCTGCTTTGCTCTTCATGCAGAGCTGTAATTTTTTCTTCATTTCCTGAATGCTGACATGTAAAAAGTCTCCAAACTGGTATTCGGTGCTCCCTCTGGCTCACAATTGGCTTCTAAACCTGTGAGCCTTGTAGACCTGTTACACCAACTTTTTTTTCTGGAATTTTCATGCTCTAGTAAGGACCATACAAGATGTACATGGGCTTAGTGCTTGAAATGAAATGAGAAAAGCGCTAATAATATCATTTAAAAATGGCATCAATTCTTTCCCCTTCTGAAGATCATCTGGCATCAAACAACTTGTGAAACCACAACCACTCAGAAAAACTTCAGTCCAAGATGCTAAACATAAGAGGAATGACATTTTAGGGCTGAAAGGAGGACGTGCTTGAGAGGCATGCTGTGACACAGCTGGGCACCGGAGAAACTGGCCATGGAGGATGACAGTGGAAAGGATGGCTGAAATGCAGCAAGCACATTCACCACAACAAAAGGTAGCTTCGATGAGACCCAGGAGGTGGCATGGAGGACAGATCACTCACCACAGCCTGCTTTGCTGGCTCAACAGGGATGGCCTCCTTTTCCACAACAGCAGCAGCAGCAGCAGGGGTTTCCTCACCCTTAGGTTCCCCAGGTGGAGCTTCTTCAGCCTCTGTCTTTTGTTATTGATTTTTAAGTAGATAGTGAAAAAATTGTTGAGGAGCATAAGATGTTGGGGACAAAGAGGGAGAAATGGAACAGTGTCTGGCAGAGTGCTGCTTCAGGCTCAGTCTTGCCAGGCTTTGTCCCCAGTAAAAGACAGCATGTAAAGGGCATTTTCATCATCAATGTTTGCTATGTAAAATGAGCCAGTTCGACACGCCTCCCTCACAAGGAAAGGAAGCACAGCTTCCTGAGTTACAGTGAGAGGTAATGGAAGTGGGGGGAAAGCACCCAGTTTGGTAAAAAATGCTCCAGAAATTGCTGGCAAGGCCAGAAATTGAAACTGGCACCCATGAGTACCAACCCTGGTCTTCCAACACAAGTCTTAAAAATTACCTCCTCCTCCCTGGTTCTATCTGTTCTCAGACAATATAGTGCCTCCTCAATTGAGGGTAAGAAGTAATGAACAGAGTGAGAGTCAAACGGGTTTTATATGCACAAACAGTGACTGAATTCTAGCAATGAATTCTAGCAATCATCCCTGGTTTCTTATTAAAATGCATTCTCTCTTGAGTTCTTCATCACCTACAAGGCACCCATTTATCAACCTACTATTGGGATTTCCACCCTTTTAAATTCTGACCTCAGCTTGTTTTCCAACAAGAGGATCTATGAAGTATCACCAGCCCTGCAACATGTTCAGTCTTGTGGCAAAATAGCTCACAGCAGAAGGGCAATCTCCAATGGAGACATTACTCTGCAAATACATGCACATAACAAGGGGAGAGCTCCAAGCTGTGCTCAGGGTATTCGATTTATAAAGACGGCTGACTCAACCAGATAGAATAACCGCCATTGATTAATTTGCCATGAACAAATTGCTCAGCATAATATGAAGCTCAAAAGCAATTGCTTTGCAGTTGATAACAGGTTGCTGGCTAGAATGTGATATCTCCTGTGATGAAGAGACAGCTTCTATGAAATTCTTTAAGATGCTATGACCTTCTCCTCCTGATATTTTTCAGGAAAAAAAAAACAACCCATGGCCTCACAATTCTTTGCTCATATATTCCTTAAGCAGGCTGATTTTTAATGAGGTACAGAGAAGTTTGCCTATGCAAAGGATTTGACACAGCATTAAGGAGCATTCACTCATTGTATATTATACCACACTGTGCAAACATTTCTCTGTGCAATGTATTAATGACAACTCTGGAGAATTTCATAGGACGGAAATGAGAAACACAAAGTAGATTTATCCCAGGTAAGATGACTAATGAGTTTCCTGAGGTTTAATGCTGGAAGATTCTTTCAGACTTAAAATCACAAGTAACATAAACCGGATTGCATTGATGTGCTTCAAGTCACTTGTTGAAAAGCATACTTCAGATGACATACGACATTTCAAGTACAAGTAAAAATACTCTCACAATATTCAGTAACCACCATGGGCACAAACACCACATTAAATAACATTAAATGTCACCCTGATGCTATTAAGCAACTATAGTACTCACCCAGCAATGCTGCTATTCTCATTCTTGCTCCAGGCTAAGCAAAGACTGTAAGAGGAGCTAAGGAACTGCCCAGGTATGATCACTTCCAAAAAGACTATGCCCTCCTTAGAAGTAGACTGTGCGTACTGTTAATATGGTGGTGAGTAGATAAAATTACAGCAATTTTGGAGATATGTAACAGCCATCATGTATTATCATGTCCTTGTTGTACACTGGACCATAGTACTCATTCTACTAATTTCTTAAATGCAATCAGCAAACAAATTTTTTGACCTTTATAAAATAAACATACACTATTTTTTTTTCCTTTTGCTCTATGCTATCCTTGTGAAAGGTTTATTCAGCGAGTATGGATTTACAACTACAATGATATCACAGACCAGCTCTTCCAAACAGAAGAACTGCATAATGTGGTGTGATTTAAAGGATGGGAAACAAAAAAAAAGGTGAAAATACCTTTGCACAAAGGAAAAATCATACCCTTTTTGACAATACATTTTAAAAGGAACCAAAAGCCACCACTTACCAAAGGCTCTGCCACATTCTCACTTGACTGCACTGTAAATGCAGATATATCCTAGATATAGAAATGAAAAGCAACAAAGTAAAAATATTTGAGACAGGATATTTACAGGTGTCCATCAAAGACCTGATTTTTTAATGATCTATTCAGGTAAAGTCACTAAGCATACTCACATAGAATAAGGTGGCAAATACAACTTAACTAAAAAATATTTTTATATTTATTTAGATTATCTGAGTACTATTAATATTAAAACCATTATTTTTTCAATTTTATATTCAATGTTTCTAAACCAAGATTTTTCACCTCACTAAACATAGTGAATACATATGATTCACACCCTTCATGATTCACAAAGACTTCATTTAAGGTGCAATGCACTTCTAAGTTGTGGAACTCTAAATCCTTTTTGCAGATTACAAATGGCTGTGCCTGGAGAGTACTCCAGCTCTAAGCTACTTTCTTCTTGATCATGGGCTTTTATTTGAGTAATAACTACAGTAATTACAAATCCAAGATTATACCTCCATTAAGAAAGTAGAAAAATTGAGGTGTTTTCTAACATCTCACTCATTCAGAACCAAATTATTTTTCTACCACAGAGGAGACAGAAAATACTTATTTTCTCCAGATAAACATTTTGCCTTAATTATTAGAGCCTTGTGCTTTGCCCCTTCCATCTGGATCCTTTACTAAGCTAAATGTCCTGGAGCAGAATGGTTGATCTTGTAAAAGCTGGGCCTCTTTGGGTACTTTTAAAATTTGGTCTACAGGGTGTGCTGTGGTTGAGCCAGTTTCTACGAGAATGCCGGAAAACAATGAGGCACCAGATTATTCACCTGAAATTTGGGATCTTGACACAGCCCTGGCATCTGAAAGCATAAACACAGTATCTTTGTGCTGTATCTCTGTGATGCATACCACAGACTCACCATCAGCGCCACAGCAGATAAATAATTTAGGTTAAACTTTCAGAGTAAAATATATCTTAATTGAAAATGAAGAATAAAATAAAACTACATATTTACACATAGAGTTACTGAAAATAGGTGAAACTGAAAAGATTTTGGGATTGTGAGAAAAACAATCCACAAAAGAGCACAATAAAAAAGCTACGCCAGCTATTTTAGGAGGAAACAGCTGTCCCATTACTAAGGTAGTCAGATTTTTTGCTATTAGACTCAGTCAGCCAAGAATCCTAAGGGTATTAGAATCTTTCTAGCAACATCTAAGAATTTCTGACTACAGACAAGACTTGGATTTGACACAGTATGATGTTGCTATGCATCTTGTCTGCGGAACAGGTTTTCTGAATTTGTATAGCCGGTTCTAATGCCTTCCTAATAGCACAGAAAAAAATTATCTCAGAACCTGTTTATTTCTCACCTGTGCAAATCCATTAAGTGCTATGGTGGATGCCTAGGTAGAAGGGAAGATCAGAACAAATTATCACTTGTTTACAAAATCCAAACATGAGTCAAAACATTTTTATTTGCAAAATAAAAATGTAGGCCAGACATAAAAAAAAAGGAAAAAAGAGAAAACAAATAGAGAGAAAAAATAATAAAATGAAGAGTAAGGCAGCAAGAAATTTTACAACAGTGCTATTTGGTAACAGACAAAAATGACAAAAAAATAAAGCAGAATACCTTAAATATTTTTAAAAACAAGAATTAAAAAAAAAAAGACCTACCATTTATGAAGATCTACAGATAAAATACAAAAGCTGCCAGACAAAATGTTTTTTCACAGTTCAATGCTTCTTTCACCATTTTGAAATGCATTTTTGTCAGCCGGCTTGAAGGGCTGAACAGCACCACACCATGAAGAGTTGCATGGCAATTTTTCAAAAAAAGAATAGCACAGACTTAGGAAGGGCGGTAGGAAACACACATACGGAATGTTTTTAAACAACAAGGTTATGTGTGGCCTAAGAACTCTTTGTCTAGACTAGGCTACACACTGGGGTAGATACCTCTTCTTTATCAGCCTCAATTTCCTGGTACAACAATCCGTATCTCCGGTTAGCAATTTCATCTTCAGATAAATCTGAGTTGTTGGTCTCATTGTCTTTAGGACTAGTTGAACTCTCGGTGCTAGCATTTCTGGAATTGCCCATTTGAAACAGAGACAAGGGTCTAGCTATCTCCTTGCTCAGGCCAGGATTGCTAATGCCTGCCTGCTCCCCAGGCAAACCTTGTTTTACTGGTGTCTCCTGAATTATGTGGCTTGTGCTTCCACCTACTTCCCCCCAGCTGTTATCAGTAGTTCCTAGGTCTTCTGTAGACCATTTACTATTAATACCTAACCAAACATTTTCCATGTTACCCTCCTCTGAGTTTTGCTGCTTGGGGAAAAAAGGCCAATTATCTAGTCCATAGGCTTGGTTATCTGACAGACTAGAAAAACCCCAGGAATCATTAGTAACTGTTGGATCCCAGTTTGCCAGCCAGGGCTCTGTTTCCAAGGCTTCAGGAACACCACTGCTAATCACTTCAGTGACTGCTGTTGCTGTCCTACCTGTCACTTGGTCATCTGCATTATCTAGGCAAGGATTTTCGCAGCTTGTGCTAGCAGTATCAGCTACCTTGGGCAGCAGTGCCCACTGTTTTTCTGCAGCAGCTTGACCTTTAGTTCCAGTACTACTACCATTTGGGAGGTGGCTGATGCTATTATCTTCAGTTCCTTTATCAGACTCTTCTGCACTGAGCAATTCAGCATCACACAGATCACTTCCAGTATCTGAAGGGTACTTTCCTGTATGGTCAGTTATCTCTAGGTCAACATGTGCCCTCATGTTTATACACTCCATGGATACGCTCTGTCCAGCATCACTGTCAGTTTGGTCTAAAGCCTCCTCAAATGTATTTTCACGGTTCTCATCCCAGATAGGAAGGACTTGCTCAGGTTCAGGGTTTTCTATAGTCTTACAGTTGTACACCACTATTTTGTCCCCACATTCCAGCCCTGTGCTCAATGATTGTATTTCTCTATCTGTCTCCTCAATGAGACTGACCTGTTTGAATTCTTCTTCTGTAGAGTTTTCTAGGTTAGCACCTCTAGCTCTCCCAGTATCCCCATAATTATCTTCAAACTCATGTACATTTTCTACCCCTGTGCTGACTAAGATTTCAAGATCTGATTTTGTTAAACCCTTATGAAATTCTGCCTCACTGTTTCCTTTGGTTTCACAACCTTGCTCTTCCAGTTCCTCAGTACCTTCTACCTCCTTGTAGTTAGCTCCAGTCTCTACCTTTTCACTTGGCTTGACACCTGCCCACTCGTCTTCCTCAAGCTCTTCCTCTGCCTTTTTCACATCACATGGGAGGGGTTCATCCAACAAGCTATCAGTTCCCAGGATGGGTGTGTCAAAACTGGTTATGTTCTCTAAAGGCTGATTGGTCACCACATCTTCCCACATGACATTTTTGGCATCCAACTGGTCCTCCAGTGAAGTCCTCTGGTTTTCGCTTACAGAAGCTGACCCTGGTGCAGCATCCTCCAGCTCACCTACTGCAGGCAGAGCACCCTTGGATTCGCTTGAGGTTTGCTCTGCCCTGGGGAAAAGCAAAGAACTGCCTGCAGCAATTTCCTGGCTGATACTGGGTGTGCTAACATCTAGGCCCCAGTTGAGTGATCCTAGATCAGTCTGAGATCTGTTAGTATCTTCTGATGACCCACTGTTTGGGGTTTCCTCCATGACCAGGTTACACAGGGAAAGACTTTTTGAAGAATCAGGCTTTAAGCAGACAGAAAAGCAAAGAAAAAACACAAGATGAAAAAGATAAAGGCGGATTTGATGAGAAAACACAAAATTTATATTTTATAAGAGCAATTTTAATCTAAAGAATGAAGTGACTAAATTAAGCAATTTAAGGAAAAGCTGTGTGTTTTGCAACATCTGAAGGCAATAAATTGTAATGCAAAAGAGCAGCACTGACACACAAAACTAGAAAACTATGTATTACACCACAGAGATTAAAGAAGTCTCTAGAATGGCTGCAATTTTGGGGGGAGGTTTGCTTACCGGCTGCACCAATTCGCTGCTTGTCTGTACAGAATGAAGTCATACACATAAAACACAGAAAAGAAGAACATCATGTACTTTGTTACAGCAGCAATTAATTAATTATCAGTTCGCTAACCAGCTGCAGTTATCAAATCAGGGTAGGGAAGGAGCAGCAGGTTATTTCCTACCACTCCACCCAAGATTTGTTCCAGACCTGTGAATTTTAAACCTCTGAATTACATTATAAAAAAAGTTCTTAATGTATGTTGAATATTGATCACCTTTTGCTTTCCCCTGTGAGTCACTGACATTTTTATTTCAAATGTTTAGCTATGCAGTACACTTTGCTCTATTTTTAAAAAATAGAGCAAAGATGAAAATAATTGTAATACAGAATACATACATAACATTAAAAAGTTATAAATAAAACTGTGCAAAAAGAAATAATTGATAAAGCTATCTAATCTAGGTTTAGAGCAATACATTCTCAACATTTCTGGGTTATTTTATGTGGTCTAGATATTTGCAGCCTTGAAATTTTGGCTAGCCTACATACATGACTTTTTATCAAGCTTTATTTAACTTCACCAATATGAGATAAGCATTTAATATACATCACATGTGGAATGTGTTCACAAAACTGTGCTGCAAATCTGAATATATGACAAGCATTCACAGATTTCTGTGCTGGCTGAAGCTACAAAAGGTCAAACATGAACATACCAGGGTCTATGTCAAGTCAACCCAACTAACTCCATTACATACAGTCAAAAGAAAGCTCACAAAAATGGGTGTAATTCCTGCAGATCATTTTATCTTATTTGGCACCAGGAGGAAGAAGGAAGTTCTTGCAGTTTCCTACAGTAGCAGTTTTTTTTGTGAGTAACTCCAGTTCACTGTATCACCCACAAAGACAAGCTAAATTCTGTCTTTACTCCTAATTTTGAGAAAATGGTTGTCCTTGGGTTAACGGACACCCTTCAGGTGCTTAAAACAAGTGACTTATATCCATGATTACCTTCTAATAGCTGTACTTCAGGCATATTAAAAGCAACACACTTAGCTGTAGTGCTTGTGAACCTTTTAGCCTAGATTTCTGAAATCATTTAGGTTTTGTAGGCTAAGCAACAGAGATTATTTTTTGTTGTTGTTAGTTTTAAAAGATACTCAGTGGCTTCATATACTTGAAAGAGTTTTTCATGGTCTGTGAATTCTTTATCTCGGCTTTTGGTTAAAGAATTGTAAATCTGAGTTTAAGTTGTTACAAAATCAAAGGCACAGAAATACAATTATGTATGTCAGGCTTACCGTCCAAAGATCCCATGGCAATGTCTGAAAAAAGTAGTGGAAAAAAGAGCTTGTCAGAAAAATACTATTCCTGTGCTGGATGTCCAACATGCTACACAACAATGTCCATTAAATAAGATGAGAAAACTTATTTATACATATTTTATATCTTAGCACATGTACACGTGTGTGTGTCTGTGTATGTATCTGCATAATACTTTTGGTTATAAAGGATGGGCAGTAGGCAATACACTGTTGTATTTCCCACTTCAAAGTAGTTGCCTTCCAGCAAACTCAAATTGCTGTGTGCATGACTAATGGCCAGATTCTGAGCTGGTGACCGAGTGACTTTAAGTAAGAGCCTCTGCAAGGTGTCAGCTTTAAAGAGCTTAAAAAGTTTGGGTTTTCTAGCCAATTAAAAATGATGCAGCTATCTACTGAGAATAAGTGGGCTTCCTTACAACATTGACACCATAAAGGAAAATGGCATACTATTTGGGACAGGAAATAAGAAAGTTGACCAATATTTTCTTTTTCTTGTCCAGTCTGTTAATAAATGTTAGTGACCTCTCAATAGAAGTGCTAAACAGACAAATGAAAGAAAAGCAGCAGACTTCATGCCAAATATTTATAGCCCACCATGAGACATAACTCTACTGATTCACATCAAGAGAAGAAAACCAGGCTGGTTTAGAAAGGTCCCTTCTAACTCAACCATAGAAACGGAAAAGCAATTGAGGAAGCACAGACCAGGGCTCACATACTGTGGTTGGATCACCCTGGCAGAGCAGTGGAGGGAGGTAGTTAATTAAATTAACAATAGACAAGTCATGCCAGGCCTTCCAAGGCATCATGCACAGATGACTTCTCCTGTCTTCACATCACTACTTAAGCTGTTTGCTGAATGGAAAATATCCATGACTGAGGCAAAAACTATACACGTATGGAAATACCACTTAAGGCTCTCTTCTTAATCTCCCTGCAAGCAGAGGGCTCTGCAGCCACAGGTTTCATTCTCTCTATACTGCCATAGTAATGACCCTGTCCCCTTCACTGAAACCAAGACTCAGACTGCAGGGTTGTCTTCCCTTCTAAAATCACAGTGTTCTGACTCATCCACATGCTCCTGTAGATGTGGACCATCTTTCTCATATGCCTTTGTTCTGCAGAAAGGTGAAAGGAGTGAGTAAAGGTGCTCAGTGAATGCTTGCTGTGCCCCTAGATGAAAAGTTATGATGTACTTTTCTACACAGAATTATATTCTGGATTTCATGGTATAGTTGAATATAAAATAACTGTTTTTCACTAAAGTAATAACAAAAAAAATTCTACAATCTGTACAATATAATGTCAGAACAAAGATGTTCTGTCATGAAAGTTAAGTCTCTTTTGTTTAATGATCCCACTGTTCTAATCAGCATTATTACAAAACAAGCTGAAAGAGTAGTTAGCAAAGTCACACTTAGTGTTTTCTATCATATTGAATGCTATGGAATTACATTTGCCTTCTCCTTCCTTTTCTCTGTTAGAGGGAGAAAAAACATAACAACTAAAATGCATAAAGCTTCTGCTAGAATGGAACACTTCTCATAGCAAAGATCAATGAGAAAGTTCAGAGTGCTGACAGTGCATCGTTTTTTTGACAGCACATATCCTGTCAGAGATCACTACAGATCTCCTTACATAACTAGGACTTCACACCAAATAAGAAATTAATTAACTGAGGAAGAAATCAGCAGAGAATCAGGACCATCTCAGCCTTAAAGCATCTTGTCTTCTTACTCTTTTTCCAGTGCTGCATTTCTGAACAGCTGATTAGTCTTATGTTCCACAGAAGAAGCCATATTAATGATAGGTCTTGCTAACAGTATATTAGCATTGCTTCTTTGTGTACAAGACAGGGATATAGACATGCTGGCCAAGAGATCTTCCCTACTTTGCTACCTGCCCTCTCGGTAGTGAGGGTGAACTCTGGATTTTAGAATAGCATGTCCTGTAGGATGAGCCAATGAATATCAGCAGCTTGATATATTAGTGTTTTGGGGTTTTTTTTAATTTTCTTTTGTTTTTTTTTCATATTGCTGCAAAAACTAGCATTATAAATATTACTACTGAATATAGACTTTCAGTAACACAACATTCTACAAGAAAACACCCTATTCCATACTCTAATTCTCCTTGAGGTTAGGTCTAAAGTAGATTACTAGCGAAACCATTCAGATCATTGGTACAGAAACTCCATCACTGTAAAGCAACTGCATGCTGACTCCATGAGACCTAGGTCCCCCAAGGCATCTTTCCAGACATGAAGAATAAAAATCAGGTCAGAAAAGTTGTCCGAAGAACAAGCACTGGAGAATAATAATGTTTACACTAAGACTTATTCTAAAGATGGAAAATAACAGCATGCTAAAGTCAAGGCCAAGATACCAGCAACAATTCTCATCAGCAGACATCTCACTTTACCACCTAACGATTTCCTCTACTTCCAGTACATCATCAAGTACAATGCCACTGAGTGGGAGTAGAGAAGGCTGACTTTATCTTCTCAGGAAGATAAAGTTTTTCAGACACTTCTTATGAGGCAAGTCTTTTTTATCAAACACAGTACATTGCATTCATATGCATTGCCTATGTCAAGGCAAAGAGATACCTGAGACATGGGTGAATGACTAACTCCTGTTGATACAGTTTCTGGCTTGAAAGGGTCGAAGTCCAAATCCAGCAACGATTCCTCTTTCTTAGCTTCAGGTACCTCATTCTGTTAGAAGAGAAATATAACTCTTCAAAAACTTATCTTTTAAAAGCTGTCCTGGGCAGTAAAATATTAAAATGATCAATGAAAAAAACCAAACACCCCACAGATTTACTAGAAGTGGTGCACACCAGAAGGAGAGGAAGTGCTGAAGATTTTCTTGAGCTTTCATGTAAGTTTTACTTTCATGATATTCACTCTTATGATGCTTTTGGTTCCTCTGTAGTACAGCTTTGCCTTTTCAGGATAAACAGTCACAGCCCTTCCAAAAAAGTGTTGAGTGTACACCACTTGATGGGGAAGGCCCTTTTAAAGTGCTTTGAGACAGACATTGAAGTTTAAAACTACAAAAACAGTACCCAATGTCCATACATTCCAGTAAGTTAATCTCTCCCCAAACATAAACATTAGTAAAAAGCCAATACAGAAGGATCTAAATGCATTTGAATTAAGTTTTAATTCTGAATATGTACACCAATTTACAATTAATGTTGTCTTGAGTTCTAAATTTAGGAAACATCTGACAGTAAGGCACTGGAACAGGCTGCCCAGAGAAGCCATGGATGTTCCATCCCTAAAAGTGTTCAAACCCAGGTTGGATGGGGCTTTGAGCAACCTGGTCTAGTGAGAGCTCTCCCTGTCTATGGCAGGTGTGGGGGGTGGAACTAGATGATCTTTAAGGTCTCTTTCAACCATTTCATGATTCTAGGATATGCTTTTGTTAAACTGGATTTCATGGTAGAGCCTTTTTGGTTTGCAATTAATATATGTCTAGCCAAGGCCTCTGAGCTCACTATAAAAATATATACATACATATATGTTCAATGGGCTACAGGTCTTTTCTGCTGTAAAATAACCTGAAAAAGCAATTAGTGTGCTTCAACATAAAATACTAATGAGTGTGAAACTGTAGCTGAGATTTATTTATCATTAGTTGTAAATATTCTAGGCAAGCATCTTGGTCTTGCTAACAAGGCTAGTACTGCCTACTGCTAGTTGTTCAGTTAAATTGTGAGAGAAGCTTCTACAACAGGGCAAGTCTACCACAATATGGCAGGTATAAACTCAGCAAAATTAGGAGATAATAATAATGATGATGACAATGATAGTAAAATAAATAAGCAAAGACTTTCTATTATAAAAACATTTAAGAGTATAAACCTTCTAAATTAGTCTTACTATTGGTAAATAGATGTTCAAAGTTAGGTGATTAATGGCTTCCTTTATGCCACAAAACACCTTAACTCTGTGTCAGCTGCAAACATGGTCAAAAGAGCTCCTCAGGTCACATGTTACGAATGACAGAGTGACCTAGAACTCTTCAGTCTGTAAGAGGTGTGCTAGGGTGATGTGAAAAGGGTCTACACCAGTGTGAGAGGCTGCTCCCTGATTCTTCCAAAGCAGAAAGGCAGTTGGCAGCAAAGTTGATAGGGGCGAATGTAAAATAAAAAAGTGGTGTTGCTCTGTGCGGCACAGGATCCAGCCGGAGACCTCCTTGGCTTCAGGTAATGAATGTGACAAATGTACACATGCTGAAAGACTGAATAAATTTGTGGCAGTCTGTTGAGGCTTACTAAACAGGTAGACATCATGTTGAGGAAGCCCTAGAGCAGCAAATAACTGGAGGCTGAGAGATTGTACAAGGGGGTGTCAGGAGTACCAACTTTGCTTGCCTTAATTTATCTTCTTTCTTTGGCCTTCGGCATCACTGGTGATGACAGATAACTGGTCTGATACACTGATGCCAGTGTTATAGTCACACACTTTAAAAAGTCAAACCCACCATTCCCACTAGTAACTAACATTACATTTGCTCTCTCATGCCTTCCATTGAGTGTATTTGAATTTCATCACATATGCTCTTGAAGCACTAATAGTCATATGGTCATACAACTTGATGAAACAACAGCATTTGCTGGCATATAATCAGAACTGGATGGAAATCGAAAAGATAATTATCTTTCACTGAGGTTTGAGAATGAAGTTGCTGCCTTTGAGGACTGAATCAAATGAACAGGAGTCTTAGATCGTGAGTGATGACAGCTAACGTATTGGAAGTGACAGGGTACTGATCACTGATAGCAAAAGTTATCATGCACCCATGACCCTCGGACCAAAATAAAGGGAACACTCAACTTTAGTCACAAAGGCCCAAATAAACATACAGAGTACCTAAGATACCATATTACAGAGAGATACAGGATAAACAGGAACCTCAGGAAATCCCTCAATAAGGGACAAAGCTATGGCAAGAAGGTCTGCCAAATATCCTATATTTATTCTACCACAGCATGATGAAGCATGGATAAATTAAATATTTGAAACAGGCAGCTGTGGCAGAAGCAAGGCTGTACCTCTCAGAGGTATGTATAAAGAATGAAGAAGGCACAAGAAACCTTCAAGGACTACCAGAACAGTTACCCCGTCTCTGTACACAGTCTGTACAAGCCTTAAAATAGCTTTAGCAGTTATGGACCATTAACTGTAGAGCTTTCAGGCACACTATGTACCTGTAGGGGGCATATATAAAGGCCTACAACGCCCAAGCTAGCAACTGGACACTGGGGAGAAATGTGATGTGAAGAAAAGGAGAAATAAAGCAAGGAACACACATTTCTGAATGATCCTTTCATCTGGTTACTCAAATATTTCATCTTCTCACCTCCTTCTTTTATTAGGCAGTAATTAAATCCATTTTTGACAATGAATAACCTGGATGTGTGAGATAATTTGTTGAATCAGTGCACAAATATTCAACAGCATCAAGTAGAACTGTCTTTCAGCATCTTGAACTAATGCAGCGAATGCATCAGTACTGCTTGGTAAAGAAGAAGAAACAACAATTACAGGATATTTGTGCTTCAGGAAACAAAAGTGTTTGGCCTGTTTGTAATCCTCTCCAAAACATTGTATTAAAGCAGCAAAGTTCTGCTTATCAGTCTGTTTGGTTTTGTGCTTCTGCATGAGCAGTGTCTGGGACACAAGTGGTGGTCCCTTGGGAGGTTCTGTACCATTGGCAGGCTCTGCCAGCTTAATAGCCACACTGTGCAAAAAGGGCTTTGGGAGTATAGGAGAGGCCACAAACACCAAGAGGATTAAGTCCTTATTTCCTGTGAATTTCATGCCATATATTTTCCTTAACTGGTTCACATACACAAAGACACAAAACCTATATATCACATTGTTTGGGCATGTCTGTACCTACTCAGAGATCTCAAATACAATAAGGATGCTTTAGTGATGGGGGTGGGTTTTGTGGGGGGGAAAGTGCAGGTGATGGATGAGAAGGTGCTCAGGGAATAGCTTAGGATATTCCCTGGTCATTGAGGGAGTCATTCCCTGTGGAGGAGGGAAGGACATAAATCACTCACTAAAGGGAGATCCATTTTCCGTGACAGACAAGGAAAAGGTTTCAGTTCTCAGAAGCATGCCCACTTTTATTATGCCATTCCATTTCTATGCCAATCGCTCATAGAAAGTTATAAGGATTCTGGAAATGTGACTTACACTAATTTAAAACCTTGTTTCAGTGTCATCTCTTAATGGAAAAGCAAACTAGTTCCATTTCTGCTTCCCTGGATGGCCTGATGTATGCATGTTAGTTGGACACAGTTTTTAATACGGGGGGCCATATCTAGCACAGGTTACACCAACTCTTACCAGCGATTTCAAGGCTCATGCTCCTTGAGTAATTAATTCCTATGAAGTCAGGGTACAATGATGCAACACACCTGCCATCTCCCTTCAGAAAGAGTGCCTACCAGCAGCTGCATTCTTGGAGTAGCCTTTAATTCTTTAATTGCATGGAGACTTAACTATAAGTAAGTCTTTTCCAAATAGATCCCTATACACAGCAATGCTTGTTTAAGAAAACAGTGCATCACTTGCTCAAATAGTATAAAATACATTTTTCATTGGTGTGCCTTTGTTCTCGTATGTTGTCAAATTAATTAGATCAAAACCAATGATTCAAAGGAAAACAGAATTTCCTAAACATAAGCTTCAGATCTACATACTTCTCTCCAATCTATCAGATGCAGGCTCAGATTTCAGAGTTGCAATTACCATGAAAGAAATGGTAAAAAACCAGAAAAAACAGCAATTGAAAAAACCAGCAATCACTATAAGTATGTAAAAGCTGAATAGCTGAATATAAATTGTATGGATTTATTTTGCACAATTCTGGCTTTTCTGTTTATTATACACAACTTTTAAAAATATCATAATAATAAGATAAATGAATTTTGATCTCTTCTCTGCTGTGCAGCTAATGTTTCTATGAGCAAAGCCAAGTGAATGAATCATCTAGCCGAAGCAGTCTTTTATACCTGTAAAAACCAGACATGGTTGGACCTCTACACAATTCACTGAAGCTTACCTGTGATGGGGTTGTCACATTGATTTCTGGGACAAAGTTGTCGTCAAATAAGTTAATGATGTTCTCCTGTTGCAACTCCTTCGTGGGTGTGAGTTTAGGCAGTGGTGGGACTGGCGGACCTTTCCTCAGCTAGGCAGACAGCAAAAATGTCACAGACTAGTTCAGGGATAAAAGCAAATCTTTAAGCTAGGCCTAAACAAATTGTCTTATGTTTTTACTTTGTCTGTTTCACCCTAAGTAAGCCACGGGAATAAGCCATATATTGAAAGAAAGGAACTGTTTAGCTGTTCACCACCAAATGCTTTGAAATAAACCTCATGGGAAGAGGAAAACAACCCTATATTTCAAAGTCACTAAAACTCAAGGTTTCAAATTTGGTGCAAAAGCAACTCTTGGTTGTATTTCTTCTGCTGCGACAAACACACAGTGTAAGACACTAGCTCTTCCCTGCAGGCCATAGCTGGAAGGGTGATACTGCACAGAAAAAATGCCTCTGCAGCTTTTTGGCTTCTTAAGTTCATTTGTGTTTAGCTTTGGGATTTTGTCCCTGCCCATCTGTTGCTAGCCTCAGAGTGTATTTAAGAGCATATCATCTCTGGGAACTATAGCACTTCAAAGGTGCTTCATTTACTATATTCCTCCTGCTCTTCAGAGATTCACATAATTATGACAAACTAATTGCTTGGAATAACACCAAATAGTACTGGAAAATTTTTAAATCTATCGAAAACCCAAGAAAAGAAATACACAAAAAAATCCTCAGGTGGTATAGTGACATAACACTATTGGCACCAATGAGGCTGAATCCTACCAGGTGAATACTCAGGCAGTGAGTTGTCACATTTTGGGAGACGAGAGAAAATAAGCATGCTCACTAGATACAAAATTAATTTTCTTATGATATACAGACAGCATAGAAACAGCAATCAGCACAATTCCAAAAACATTGATAACATCAACACAAATCTTGGATATGCACATGAAGTATCATATACAACTCATGCTACAGATGGAACTGATGATTGAACGGACAAATGAAACCAACTCTTATTTTACCAATACTAGGGAGAATAGAAACAAGTCCATTGGTTATAATCAGTGTATAATCAGTGTAATCAGTGTATAATCAGTGTAATCAGTGTAATCAGTGTATAATCAGTGTATAATCAGTGTTTAGAACAACCAGTAAGACTTTAATTATCAGCACTTAGCAGAGCAGTATTTTAGCTAGCTTTATTTTTCATTGTTTTTAGGGACTGGCCAGACCAGTGATACTCACTGGCTAATTTTTTCCAGTGTAAGGATAAATTTGCAGATGAATGAAGAGCAGAAATATATAACGTACAAAAATTCACAAGGAGGTTTTAGAAATAGGCTTTCCAAACTATCACTGCTGGTATATGGGTCCTTAGAGACAATGCAACTTTTTAAAGAAGTGTTTTGCTTTGTCACTGCAAGTCCCAACAATTCACCAGGCACCTAAAATTTTCTTAATTCCCCTAACATAGAAACCATTTTCTATTCATGTTGTGACACATGGATGAACAACTGATGAACAGAACAGACTGCAACAGAACCAGTGGCCTCTCTGCCATTACTTAATTACAGCCTAGATGAAAAACCCATCATGTACAACATCACAGCTACCTTTCATTGCACAACAGGTCAGGTCCCTCTGCTAGGTATCTCCTTACCTGTGTGGGTGACTTAGGCCGGGCTGGTGCTGGAGACGCTGGTGCCAGCATATGATTGGGACTAGCAGTAGGGCTAGGTAGGGGAGAGACCTCCTCTGGTGGTGACGGTGTTTTTGCAAAGCGGAGTGGACCTGAATCACTAGACAGAAGCAAAGGAATGGCAAGGACATATATATCTCGCTGACTTATTACTTTGAAAATCTGATGCAACAGTTGAATGGCATCCCTGATGTAATATCAGTGACCACAAACAGAGTACACACTGGAGATGAGCTAAGCCATTATAAAGTGACTAAAACTAAAATTACAATTACAGACAATTAAAAGTCAGTGTGAAAAAGGAAGTTTTAATTTTGAATGATCTTGATTCTTGGAATATTTGTTTGGCTGATCATTGTAACTTGAAGAAAACGGAGTACCTGCACTTTTTCAGATTCTGTACTTGAAATACCATTTCACTTATAAATTTATAACTATTATAAAATGTGAAATGGTTTTACTGTCTTCATTTCACATGCTTCTTGGAATAAAAGACTAAAGATAAGACTAAAGATAAAAAACCCACAGAAAGGCATAACAATGAATAATGGAAGTAATTTTAAAAGCTCAGCAATTTCAGAAAGGTTTCAATAAAACAAAACATAGCCAAGATTATTATAATGATATCACTATTTAGAAGGACAGATCACAACAATTATAAACAAGCAGCAGTCTAGTGATTTCAACAGAGCTCTGTGATACTAAGAAAAGATCTGATGACGTTGTAGAAAGCATCTGCCCTTCTCATGAAAGCACCTAGTGCAAACACTGAGAAAATATTCAGCTACCTAGATATGCTGAAAGCTTACAATGAGGAAGGCTATGAACTACAGAGCTCAACAACCACAGTACTCAGTAAAAGCGACTCCTACACATCCTTAGGGAGAGCAAAAGCACTACCTGATTGAGACCACAGCATAAACATGATCCTAATGCTAACACAAGAAAAACTGCTCTCTGGAAGGACAAACTTAGCTTGCACTCACCACCTCTTTCTGTGGAAATATTGAAAAAGAAAAAAATAAGTAGTCATTAAGAAATTTATGTCCCAGGTACAATATTTGCCTTCAAGATATTCAGTAGCATACAAGTTTTTAAGATGTTTCTTTTTATGCAGTTGTTTAAAAGAAAGGTTAGATACTTTACTTGTCTAGCATTGACTTCTCACACATCTAAAATGGAAAGCTGTTTTATGTCATGAAGACCCACTTTTAAGACTTTTAGATATCATCATTAATAAGGGAAGTCAAAATCTACCCAGATTTTCACACAAGGTTTTGCAAATAGTACAACAAAAGACAGTAACAAAGTAACTGGAAAAATGGATTTTTAGAAAGCTTTTTTTAAACTAAGCTAACACTATATTAAATGACATCTAGTAATTTGTAGCAAAAATAATTTTGCTTTTTTCTCTCAGTGATGGAATGAATAATTCAGTGGGAATATGTGCATGCTGGACATGGTCTAAAAGACTCAGGTGGATAAAATACCTGTAGCTTACAAAAAGCGCTTGATATCTTCCAACACTACACTATTTTACATTGCATGAAAGTATTTTACAAATCCTTTATGAAAACATAATCAATTTTGCAAGTCCATTCTAAATGGGCCAAAGTGAACAGCTCCAAAAGCGATATATAATATACAAGCATGGATTATCATTGCAATGATCTAAAATACAATTTCTAGTCGTGCTTATAAAGTAGTTCTGAATTTCACATTATGTCAGAAGTTTCAGTATTTCATTCTTTGATCTTCCAAAGTGAGATTGAAACAAATATAGGAATATGTGCCATGTTTTTGAGGCTGTTATAGACAGAATTTGTTAATTCATGCGATTATAAAATGTATGTTATAAAGTTATGTTTGAGTATTGGGATCCTTGGAGGCAGGCAGGAATTGCAACATCCTGCTTGGCTGCCAGGAAAACAAGGCCTCATTAACATATGACTACAAGAACAAGATATCCAGTAGCAGATAAGGGTCCACAACTTTACACCCAGCCACAACGAAACTGCACGTGCATTAACATAAGAAGGACCATGGCTGGGCTGGGACCAGAGATGGCCCATTTTAACCACACCTGGGCAAATACATCCTGAAACCAAGTTCCTGTAAATCCAATCAAACATCTGTTCACTTCTCGAAACAGCTTTGTCCAGCAGGATGCAAAGGACAAAGAACCATAATCAAGATAGCCAGGATCGTTGAAGGACTCATCACTATGCATCGTCCCACAGGAATAGTCTTTGTCCACCCCAGAGTAAAGAAAGGAAACCAACATGAATATGCTTAATCTGAAAAGAAGAATCTCTGCCCTGGGCAAGAAAAAGTGTATAAAAACGGACTGGACTGAGACCACTTCGTGAACTCAGGGGGACTTGCTGCCAGAGAGAGGGAGACTCTGAGTTCACCCAGTGCCGAGCCCGGGCTTGACACTGTCGCTCCTATTGGAGCTATTGGTGACCAGATCTCGGCCACTTAATAAAATCTATCTTTACAAATTATTAAATTTGGCTTGATTGGCTTTCATTTATAACAAGGCAGATGTTGTTTGGTCAGTCTGAATTGTTGCTAATCTATCTCCATTTTGAGTGCAAATTAGCAGTAGCTATGGGAGAAATCAGTTTAATTTTTACTTATGCCTCAACATTATCCGGCTTTTGTGTTATAAACTGATTTTCTGACATTGGGTGGAAAATTTCTACATGGGATAAGCCCTAACACGTGGCACAACCTGATTAGCACACATGAGGAGATGGAGACTGCTGACATTACAGTCCCTAAGCAGGCAACCCCTTTAGAGGATAGAGACTTCGCCAGACAGACAGTCAGACAGAACTTCCACCACTGGGCTGCAAGAGACTACTATTGCAGGCGAAGTACCCCGGCTGCCCAGGAAAAAATCCCCTGACTAGCCAATGGTCGTCCTCAAAGGAGTGGAGTATGGGAGCTGCCTGAGCACATGAAAGCATTTAATCGCGGCTCAAGTGCTCTCCGCTGTCTCAGTTTCCTGGCCAGGGGCCTTGTCTGGAGGTTTGGCTCAGTCGTCTCCCTGCTCCCTGCTGTCCTGCTTCTTCCCTGTCTCCCCTGTCCGCACCTCCTCAACCTACTCTGCTTTGGGGCTTCCACTCTGCAGTCTGCCTGCCGCGCCCCCACACGGGGCCATCGAAGTCACACTCTCATGAGAGCTGCGCAGTCTCCGCCCGGCAGCTGCACGCGCCACCTGCCGATGGATGCCGACGGTGAACCCGGAATTTTGGTGGTAATGTTCAGATCCTGGTCTCCTTTCTCTCTCTCAGTCTTTCTTTTCCCTTCTCTGCTTAACTTTCTGTCCCTCTCCAGTAGGGACACATATCCTTCTTTATCAATAAATAGTTCTCAGATGTAATATTTGCCCTTTTTGTGCTTGATTTTGTCCAAGAAATCCATAAAAATAACCCCCTGAGGTTTCCCTTAGATTGGGATTGGAAAAACTGTAACATTGTTTGGATTGCTTATGACTAGCTAGGATTAAATGGAAATTCAGGTTTTATATACTAATTGTAAATGTCACTGTGTCTCACTGGTTTACATTTCAACCATTCTGCACATCACTATTAGAAATTAAATTATGTCAGAAAGGCTACATTTGTTGAAAGCAAAAAATCAGAAATACCATACTGGCATTCACTGACCTTATTAAAGCACCATCTGATTTTAAACTCCCTTTGTCTTTGTGCTTTAAAACAAGATTTTGCTTGAAAGTCTTTAAATATATAGTATTTCGTGACTTCTCTTTGTTTAAAGCTTTTCTGCTTTTATGATTCACCCTCAGATCTTTACTTTTCCCCATAAGTAGAAGAGAGAAAAGCTGACATTAAAAGGTTGGGATTCACACCTAACAATAGGAGCTAAAAACATATCTCAATATTTCAAGGCTTTAAACAAATTATGAGAGTTAGCAACATGGTTGTAAACGAAGCAAGAATAAACCTTAGGGTTAGTGCACAGCTTAATTTAGTGCACTTGGTGCAAATTGATGTAACAGTCTACAATGAACTTGGCTAAATTAAAACAGCCTTCATTCTTTTTTGTTTTTGAAAGGACTTTCTAGAAAAATAGTCAGTAAGAAGAAAGCTTTGCATCTTTACTTCCTGTTGAGAAGAACTTTATCCCAGATACCTTCATCTACCATCCTGAACAAATAATGCCTGTTACCATGTTGTGCAGCAATCACTACACATGGTGTAGGTGATTACTACATATGCTGAAACCCACAAAGCCTACAGCAGTGCAATTCATTAAAAAGGCAATAAATTCACCTTGGTGCCCCTTGAATGGTGAAGGCCTTGTCTGCATGCTGATCTCCCAGCTTTGTCATCACTTCGTATAATTTATGACATAACTGTGAAAACAAAACAGTTGCCTGAGTTTATGTGAACAACTACAGCCATGATTAAAAATACAGGTGATAAATCTGGTCTGATAAATAACTTACTAACTTTATGTTATAGTATAAAACCTTTCAAAAATTCCTGGTGCCATGTATAGCAAAAGCCTAAACAGAAACCCATCAAAATCCACAGAATCAAAGATAATAGCAGTTCTTCAAAAACATGAGCAGTTTTTTAGAGAACAGGTTCCTAAGTGTGACTGACTGCTGTGTGAGCTCTGATGAAGGAGGTCATCTGAAGTTTAAAGCAACATGGGCAGCCAAGAAGATCCATGTTTTCCCCTGAAAATATCTCATCCAAATTTTCACACAGCTTTGGTAAAGCGAGTTTTAAAAAAAATTTTGGTTCCAATTTGAAGGTTGCTATAGCTAATATGCTACTATTTAGCCAGGTACATTGAAAAGATCCTTAATGAAACTGCTTCATTTGCCTAACAGTCACAGATAAAATATTGCATTGCTGACAATGCATATAGCAGACTTGAAGGGAATGTTTGACATGTTTTTCTTGTACTGATTAAAGCGAAGATGTGCTTAGCAATTGGACACAGCAAAAATACTGAAGGCAATAGTAATTACCAAAATAGAAAGTGAATTTAGTGCTACAACTGATAATGCACTGCAATCCAAAATTGTAGGGGCTGCTCCTTCCTTAAGGAGAGAACAAATATGGCAAGTAGAAATGAATATGATGATTATACCACAAATCTGGATCTATGGCAATTCTCATGTGTGCCTCTGCTAGATTTTTACTCTAAGACATTTTTTAGCTGTCATGCGTATCATAATCCATTATACATGAGATAGTCAGTTTTACTCACTAAAGCTATTTCCTTGTGAAACTTGGCTTCAAGGCTGGATACATTTTTGAAGGTGTTCACATAGAAGCCAATTCGTCTAAGAAGGATGGCACAAAGAAAGGAAAAAGACAATAAAAGATATGTGTAGGAGGGCCACAAAGACAGATTAATTTACTGTTTTCTGGACTACAAGCAATATTCTTGACTATTACTCTCAGCAAAGCAAATGATGAAATGTCAAAATTTCAGACTAGTTCATGATTATTTCCATGAGTGTTAAGATACGTATTTCACACCATCCAACCAACCAAGCTGAGACTACTTCACGTCAGATGTCTTCAGCCTTTTTTAAAGAAGAGTGGAAAAGAATAGTTACAAGTGCAGCACAAGCCCAGGGAAGGCAAGATGCTCTGGGCATCCATCTCCCACCAGACAGCACGCAACCATTTCTTGAAAGGAGAAAGGTACCATTCCAGCACTGTGAGCCCCTGTGCCCAAATCTTATCACAGCATCAAGGTGATGCACTTGCATGCTCAGTACAGCCCAGACATGGGTGTCCCAAGCTCCGCTCTGAAACACATGCACATGTATATAAGAGAAAAGAATCTAACATGGACTAGACATTTCTGTGCGTGTAGGTAAGAATCTGCTTATTTGAGGTGAATGATTACATTTCAAAAGTAGACGCTTAGGTTTTGTTTTATTCTTTTTCCTATTTAAAACTTTCATGTATAATTTCCTCCCACTTTTGTTAACAAAAATGATCTTTGGAATAAGAATAAGCCCGCAAAATGTCAACTCAATAGATAATTTTCTTCCAGGAAAATTGTAATAACTAAAATAAAGGACTCTGAAAGCAATTGCCTTCTAAATTATGTGTATTTCTCAAATTAAATTCTACTTTTCCCTGAGAATAGCCATTGCTTTTTTATACAAAATTTACTGAAGTAAAAGGGCCCTTACTCTAAGTCATTTATATGCAGTTTTACTTTTAGTAGGCCCATAAAACAAGTATCTTGAAGTGCCAGGAAGGTTTACACTGAAATAGGCAGAAACACAGCAGGAAAATCCTCTATTGTTCTGAAATTTAATAGGATTTAATTTAGAAGGCAGAGAAGACAAAGGCTACATTTCCACTCCAGATTGTCAATTGTTAAAGAACATTAACACACCAATGAGATGCTTATTTTTCTACTGCTTTTGTTTTCCCATTCATATTGTCTGCATTTTCTGTATAAACACAATTCATGATTAAACATCTTGACTGAATGACCTATGCCATCAAATCGTTTAACATCACAACATAATAGTGCAAAACTATAAAATGTGTCTTCTGATGTAGTTAAAATAAAAAATTACCTATAAGTAGACCCAAATCACCACAGACTACTCTGTGCTCTAGCATAATTGTTAACTCACAAAATGGAAACCTTTTTGTGCCTCAGAATTAAGATATGGTAATGTATCTTAAGTGCCAACATACGTTGAAAGAAAGAAGTATAAATACACTTACAGTACATATATTTTTGGAGGACTTGCATACATTTTTTCCTTTTATTATTTCAAAAAGGTAATGGATGGAATCTTCAAGAACCCAACAATCCATTTTCTATCAGCTCATTAAAATACCCTGATTCCCTTTCCTTACTCCCCATTTAAGGCCTTGCATACAGTATCTCTCTAGGCTTACCGTGACCACAGAGATGGCAACTCTTCTTGCAAGTCAGTGTTAAACTCTTCAAACACTTTCTGTGCTTTTTGAAATTCTTCTTCTGCCTAAATCAAAATGAAACAGGTGACTTCTAAAATCACCATGACATAACAAAACCAAAATTATTTTTGTGCGGTTTTCTTGGTGGGTCTTTTATAATTTTTATTAACAAAGAATGTTACTCAGTCCCACACCAAAGAGGCCAATAGAGGATTTGCTGTCCCTTCAGTGTCATCAAGAGAGCAGGTTAGATCTCAAATAGGACTCATGTGAAAGACATTGTGCATGCCTACCCCATGAACCAAAGTACTCAGTACACATTTATGCTTAGAGATATTATTTTTAAGAGAGCAAAAGGAAGATAAATTTTCTGCTTGGTCTCTGTACAGAAAAAAAATGCCACCCAATCTCACAAAGTCTTCTGCCAGCATGTTTCTGATTGTGCTACCTTGGTGATTCTGCCCTCATCTTTTCTTTTTGAGCTCTGCAGGGCTTCTAGATGATGCCTTGCACTGTCGTAGTCCACTAGCTTCCTGCTTCGTTTTGCAATGCGAGTCTGCACAGGGGTAGAAATGAAAGTAAATATGACGAGCAGTTTTAAAAAAGCCATTTTACTTATGTTGTCAGTTTCTGGCATATTTGTATACTCCCTTCTCTGTTGTTCATATCTGAATTATTATATCATGCAGGAGGAACATGGAAATGGTAAAAAAGACAAACTAATCACATTATTTTAAATAAAGAATCAATTTACATATAGTTTGGAAAGGGCTTTCATGGGTGTAGGGATTAGACGCCTTAGAGTTGATGTATCAGTGTTACATAAGACTTTTGTATGTCTTAAGTCACATTCTCTACAATCAGTGAACCTGTTAAATTCACAGTAACACTATCTTTTCCCCTCACATATAATGTGAAAATTCAGCAATTAATGCATTTTTTCTAGATTTGGAAAAATGCTAGAGTATACTTCTCTGTATAGTTGTTCTGACATATACCTAAAATACTGGAGTTCACGATACAGATAGAGATATACTTTGATATAGACTTTACAAAGCTATATATTATATGTAAAATCCACATACTGAGAGAGCATAAGCTCGGTTTGATTTAAAAGCAAGTTTAGGACTGCACATCACTAATGTTGGTATTTTTAGATTATTTTTTCTTTAGTCCTTGATGTAAATTACCAAGGGGATGACTGTGTGTTACCTACTCAGTTATAATACCAGTTATAAACCACCACCAAAAAAAAATCCAGTTATGCCCATACAATTATATTCAAACATAAAATTATCTACTTCTCACCTATAGCGCTTCTTTATTCTCGCACATTTCATTTAGCAGTCATATATCTACACTGTACACCAGATGGGCATTTGGCAGAGGCTAGAAGCTGTATAACATTCTGTCATGATGTGTATTACAAAATCTTTTTGTAACTAATTAAAAGGAATCATGGCTTAGATGAGAGAAAGATACTCACGGGTACAACAAGCCAATAACAGAAAGCCTGCTTTCCTTGTAATTTGTCTGGCACCTTAACAGCTGAAGAGCATAATGTGTCCTTATTGAAGCTAGTTAAAATTATCTCATACCAAAGAAACAGGACCAGAAAAAAATCACAGAAGTTTCCTCTACAAAGGCTAATTACTTCCAAGTACTGCTGCGTGAAAAATATTTTTGTTTACTTGGAAAACTGGCCCTGCCTGATGTCAGGAATTCACTTACAGAACAACATCTTGTACATTACAGGAGAGCATTACTTCCACCTCCCACCCTTTTTCATTTTTTTTTTTTTTGCTTGTAATCTCATTTTCAAATTACTTTGAACCTCAACAGAACTTTAAAACTTGTTTTTTATAGAAAACCATTACTCTACTTTGATATCAGGAAATTGTCCTAGATATGTATCCAGCGTTAACAATGACCCATCCACCAGTTTTTGATGGAAGTCTTCCCAAAGTTCATCACATTTCTGAAAAGGTAGAAAGGAGAAAAAGGTACTTAGTATTTAATGCCACTCTAAACCTAGGAGAAATACAAATGTAATTGGCAAAGATTAATCTTCCTGAAGTTTTAAAATGTTCTTTATGGAAATAAATCAGAGCATAAACATAAGGTGAATGAAAATGAATACCTTGATATTTCAAATTCAATTCACAACAAAGATTAAACTTAATAACTAGTTTGTGTTTTCATTACTTCAAATCGTAGGTGCTATGTGAAAATAAGGATGTCATGGATTCAAAGTGTTCCTCAAGGTTTCAGGTCCCTGAGGGTCACAGAATCTGAACCTGGCCTAGCTCTTGTGTCTAAGTATGTTCACTGATGATGAACCTTGCTTACAGAGAAAGGAAGTACAACAAAAAATAAAAGAGAAAACAAAGGGACAGGTCTTCCCATCTCATTCTTTTTGTGCCATTAAGGTACATTCGATGAAATGGCTGATGCAGACAAGAACTCTACCTTGTGCTGCTGGAGAACTGGAATGACAGATAGGAAACGTCCCAACATCAACTAGCAAAATAAACAAAATCCACACCCCCACCACCCTCCTCTGCCCTGAAGGTACAGTGCTTTTCCTCAGGCCCCTGTGGAGCTCTAGGGTAGCCACCAGGAGAAATCCCCTCTACTTTTCTGATTTTTATGAACAAATTAATGCGGTTCATGTGACAAGAACTCAATGGGTGAGATTCCTTATTAGGAGCAAATCCTGTTACATAGACATAGTGCTTGAGGTCCTGGGTTCTCCACTGAATAAATCATTAGCACACGTTAAACATCCTGATTCCCCCTTTCTTTGCACATTTCAAAAATCACTTAACATCCTTCCCTTTGATGGGAGGGAGGCTAATGAATGTAAGTAGGACTGCTATCCTCACTGACAAGTCTGGAAAACTATTCTCAAGTGTTTGTTTTATCATAACCTACTATATGGCATATTATAAATGCTGTGTGATGCCAGCTTTCAGTCCATTCATTTCCTATTCTAACAGAGTCCCTAATGAATGATTGATTAGAATCTATTAAACATAATTTTAAAAAATACTTCATTTATTAACACAGCATTTAATCACAGTGGTCTACAAAGCACCACAGCATTAGATCATGGCAAGCAACTGCCAATCTTGTGTGTTTGCCTTAGTATCTTGCTGATACGTATTTTGAAAAAATTAAAATAATGTAGATTTTCTGAAAGCTAATGGACTCAAACAACAGTGTGGAAGGATTCTTTAAGCCATCATCTTTCCTACCATACAGAATAAGGTCTTTTAAGTGGATCCCTTTTGGAATGATCATTTATATCCTAAACTGAACAGATACATAATTTCTTTTTACTTTAGCCTGAGATCACAGAATTACAGAACCACAGAATCAACTAGGTTGGAAAAGACCTTTGAGATCATTAAGTCTAACCTATGACCTAACACCATCTTATCAACTATAACAAGGCACTAAGTGCCACATCCAGTCATTTCTTAAACCCCTCCAGGGATGGTGACACCATCACCTCCCAGGGCAGCCCATTCCAATGCCAAATCACTCCTTCCAGGAAAAAATTCTTCCTAATGTCCAGCCTAAACTTCCCCTGCCACAGTTTAAGCCTGTGTCCTCTTGTCCTGTTAATGGTTTCCTGGGAGAAAAGACTGACTCCCACTCACTACAACCTCCTTTCAGGGAGTTGTAGAGAGTGATAAGGTCTCCCCTGAGCCTCCTTTTCTCCAGTCTAAACAACCCCAGCTCCCTCAGCTGCTCCTCATGGGACTTGTGTTCCAGACCCTTCACCAGCCTTGTTGCTTTTCTCTGGACACGGTCCAGCATCTCAACATCCTTCCTAAACTGAGGGGCCCAGAACTGGACACAGCACTCAAGGTGTGGCCTCACCAGTGCTGAGTATAGGGGAAGAATGACCTCCCTGGTCCTGCTGGCCTCATTATTCCTGATACAGGCCAGGATGCCATTGGCCCTCTTGGCAACGTGGGCACACTGCTGGCTCATGTTCAGGCTGCTGCCAATCAGTGCCCTCAGGTCCCTTTCTGCCTGGCCACTGTCCAGCCACACTGTCCCCAGCCTGTAGTGCTGCAGGGGGTTGTTGTGGCCAAAGTGCAGGACCTGACACTTGGTCTTGTTAAACCTCATTGTTGGATTCAGCCCATGAATCCAGCCTGTCCAGGTAGCTCTGCAGAGCTCTCCTACCCTCCAGCAGATTGACACCTGCACCCGACTTGGTGTCATCTGCAGATTTGCTAATGGTAGACTTGATCCCTTCATCCAGATCATCAGTAAAGATCTTAAACAGGACTGGGCCCATACACAGATCCCTAGGGGACACCACTGCTGGCTGGCCACCAAGCTAGATCCAGCACCATTCACCACCACTCTCTGGGCCTGGCCATCCAGCCAGTTCTTAACCCAGCAGAGAGTGCTCCTGTCCAAGCCATGGGCTGCCAGCTTTTCCAGGATTATTGGTCCCATAGGCTTGGGAACATCAAAGTGGCTCAGCAGGTCATTAACTGCTTCCTTCTGGATTACAGGGGGTCTATTCTGCTCCCTGTCCCTATCTACCATCTTAAGAGGCCACCTATCTTTAACAACTGAGGCAAAGAAGGTGTTTACGTCAGCCTTTTCCTCATCTTTGGTAACTATATTCCCCACGTACAATAAAGAAGGGAGGTTTTGCTTGGTCCTTCTTTTGATATTATTGTATTTATAAAACCACCTTTTTTTCTCCTTTACAGAAGAGGCCAGGTTAAGATCTAACTGAGCTCTTACTAATTGATGCATATATCTACCTTATGCACTGACAAAAATCAGGAGATTTTGTAGTATTGCCCATGAGTCTCTTATTAAGAAAACATATCAATATTTTATCTTTATATCTAATAGAACTTAAGAGCCAAATTTTGGTCCTTTCACACCGAACTACAAATTTCTGAGTGTAAAATCTAATAGTCTACAGATAAAAGACAAGGTGCAACATGAGATTTTCCTGCTGTTTAACCCAAAATAATACAAAAAAACCTAAACCAATCAAACAAATGAATATGTGTCCTAAATTAGGCAGTTTGTAAGTTGGGTGCTTTTAAAATCAAAACCTGTTCCAGCAGGGAAGGGTAGGAGAAGGCAGCCATAGAGAAGAAAAGCCTTCTGTACACTGCTCTGTATTCAGGTTTACTGTTAACTATATTATCAAGGAGGCTTTGCAAACTGAATGCTAGGTGATTAAAAGCTTCACTGACAACCGTTTGCACTTTCTTGTCACCACCAACACATTTGCTGACAGACTTCCTCCAGAAATGAGGCTCTTTAAGCAGGCAATTCAGAACACCTCAAGTTAAATTCCTGCCATGTTGTCTAGAAAAACCTATTCTTCTCTAATCACTGGAGGAAGGTAAAAAGTTAAAATAATAGTGTCCTGAACTCTAATTTGCCTTTAAATTCCATATTCTTCTTAGAGAGAGGTGTCTCATAAGATATCCTGATCAGTATCACTGGCACAAAAGTTGTTACACAGCACAAAAGGATAAGCAGATTTGATGAATTTTAACATTCTTTTAAACTGAGAATCCCGACTGTAAAATTACACGTAAGATACCTTTGTACAAACTTGTCAGTCAGATGCTGTCAGGACCAATTCTGCTCACACTGACGTTATCTCAGTGGGAGCTTTTATCAGCTAGTTCATACAACAGACACTGCAAGTGCTGCATCTGGCCAGCAGGAGCTGCATTTCACAAGATCCATAATTTATATGCTGAGAAAACAGGATTTAACATGACATGAAGAATTAAGGTCAATTTTGGGTGCGCACTTCTCCTCAACAGCTCAGATTAATCAGTTTGCATCCAAAATACTTTTTCCCTCTTTCCATACATCTTACCTCTCCAATCATTTT
Organism: Hylia prasina; assembly: GCA_013397195.1. Lineage (NCBI taxonomy): Eukaryota > Metazoa > Chordata > Aves > Passeriformes > Sylviidae > Hylia > Hylia prasina. Next base: position 322,088 of record VYXD01000542.1, read on the forward strand.
CACATCTTCACGTCCGTACCAGTCTGGCTCATACACTTCATGGAGAGACTCTGTAAGCTTCTTTGAGGCATCTTGCATTCCTGCAGTTAGACAGAAAGAGGAACACAGAGGTGCAAACTACAAGAAATAGTTGCTAAATATCTTTATTTTCAGCCATGTGTACCCACTGTGCTATTCCCTCTGGCAAATCTAGAAGAGATACCTGAACTTGGGGAGACCGCTGTAATTTGCATGGTTTTACGAAGAATCTTAGACAGTCACTCAGTAGGTTTAGAAGTTTGTGGAGCCCAGTGCTTATTTATGTTTGCAACAGGGTGGTACCTGCAGAGGATTGTGTGAAGCCAAACTGATCAGTCACTTTTGGATCTCTTGCTACCACAGGTGGAACAAGAACAGCAACTTTTGATGGTTATCAGTCTGTAATACACAGAGGAGCTGGCTTAAATGTAAGATTCAATGATATTGTGAGAAAGGGCCTAAATCTATCTTCAGTGAGATCAGTTTGACCCAAGTAAATAAGAAAACACCCTCAGTGAAGGCACTGGGGTTTGCATTTTGATACAGCATGAATCCATTAGATGCTGAATATGGTTCTCAATCCACAGTGAAACCAAACTCCTATCACCTAACTTTCTAAAAGTTCAGAATAAATAATTTTAAAATGACAACTTTTATTTCCACTTCTTTTCAAAATCTCAACAATACTTGAATTTCTTACTTAGCATTAACTTTTTCTTTAAAAAGCACATTTTCTTCTCTAGTCAAATCTGTTTGCTGTCTTGAAAATATCGCTAAGTATGATCTTCAGATTTAACTGCTCAGTGAATGAATTTAGGAACAACATCAATATTTTTGTTTCCCGCACAAAGAAACATTCACAAGTGGAAAAGGGAAATTAATTTGAAACTTGAATGTGTAGAAGAGCAGACTTGATCTAGTCAGTTGGTATTCCATCATGCACTCCCAAAACACATGCTGTAAATATGACAGGAAAATAAATGCAGGAATGCACACTTCCTAATAAGAAAATGGTGGTATATGGAATGGATAGGTTAGGAAGACAGATATTGAAAAAGCTGAAAGTACATGGTTGTTCTCAGTCCTTGAGTACAAAAGAGAGAATAACATGGGAGAGAACAAGTACAAAGGAAATACTGGTGTTTAGAGGGTACAAGCTTTCACACTTAAATCAAAAGGTACCGAGCCAAAACAGAATATTTGATCTCTTCAGGAATTGTCTTGAGGGTGGTTTTTAATGACAGAGTTCATCTTAGACTATTAGGATAGCACAGGAATTAAGACGTATTTCTTCCTTTTCTCCTTCATGGTTAGTTCTTAGAATGATGTATCTGCAGCTAAGAAAGTGTTCTCCTGAATAAAAAGGATTTCTTTTTTTCCTTAGAAAGTACCAAATTACAATCAAATACAGATGATCTTCACATATATTTTCAGGCAGGACTCATTTAAAATCTTTATTTTCACTGCAAATTAATCAACTCGAGAGGTAAGGCAAAACCAATGAATTATCTCTTTGCTTAAGAAGACTGCTTCTCTCCAATCAGGATGAACGTACAAACCAGGACAGTTTGTTCGTCTCTGCTCACACTTGAGCCTTTCTGATACCTGAAATTCTGCCCTTAAGCACTCTGTGTGGTAAACCTGTGGCAGAAGTTCCTGTGGCAGGCAGGCTTGCACAGCTGCTAAGATAATCCCTCCTGCAGCTTGCACTCACCTTGGTCACAGACCACAGTGACACCTTTTCCTAGACTTTCTTTCTTAAGTACTACAGGACTCAGGCATATATCTGCTTAAGAGAATAAGTAAAACACACACTTATATGCCATGCTTGAGTCATATCAAAACTGCACCAACTTTTACAATTTCTTCTGTTCTGAGAATTGGATAATCCTCCATTCCACCACATTCCTGTAAAAAACATCAGTCAAATCCAGCTGCAGTGTCAGGCAAATAGGCAGTAAAGTATTTGGCTTTTTCAGTCAGGGGCTTCAATCTGAAATTTCGAGGCTAAGATCATCCATCCTACTCCCTCTGACCGCATCTATACCAGGTTTACTGCAATACACCAAATGAGTGAAGAGGTAAATACCAATCCAGTGAATTCCCATTCTTTCTCACACCTCTGGACATAAACTTACAGTGTCCAATGATTTTTTATTTGGTTTATTTTCACATAGAATTATTTCTTACACACTAATACTTTTTATGCATTATTCAGCACTAAATTTAAGAGGATTAGTGTCTTAGTCTTACAGATTGCTCGCTCTCTCAGCTGTTTTTGACTGCTATCCCTGAGAAAGATAAATTCTTAAAAGAAGTCATTAAAGTACTAAGAAATATGAAAAGTACTAAGAAATGTGAAAATAATTTTTACTGCTGATGAACAGTTACAAATTTATATTAGTATCAACTCTTTCATTCAGTATTACTTTTTGGGTCCTTTATTTAATAGCTAAAAGTGCCAGAATATTTTTATCACTTAGGAAAAATGTTGCTAAATAATCCAGTTACTGAAGACTCAGAGCTTCTCAGATTAAATGATCCCTAACCTCCAACTCCTCCAAAGAGAGGTGCAATGAGAAAGAGAACACTTTCTCTTCTTTCACTGCATAGAGTGCTCTGTTGAGTGTGTTGGATTGACAAATGTCTACTAGGATTTAAATGAGTGTTTACTTATCTCTGATATTTAAGCACTGGTTAGTGAACTTCTGCTACTTAGATTTTCAATGTAGTATCACGAGACATCACATTTGACTTTTAAACTTAAAAAAATAAATGGATTAAGCAGCCAGAAACAGATGAGAAATCACATTATCACAGGGAGCGTGGTTTTGGAGGAAGCTTGTTATCCAACTGGTAATAACCTGGAAATGTTACGGTTTTGGAGATGAAGAAATCCATCACCTTGCATGAAGTACTTCATATTCTAGCATTTGCAAAGATGAATAACAAGGTGTGTAGACTTTATAGGTGCTGAAAATGCATGCAACATGAGAATCTGGGCAGGGGAGGATGCACACAAAGGACAGTCAAGAATACAAGACTGTACATACATGAGTTGACATTGAAGGTGCAGAATCCCTAGCATCAGGTTAAAGAGAATCTTACTTGTATTTGCCTTTGTATACTTTAAACAAGCTTACTTGTATCAATTTTTAAAAAACGTTTGCTTTATGAAAGCAAGACATAAAACTTAAAAATCACCTTTAATGGCTGCTAAATATCCTCTCAGTTCTCTCTGGAGTCTGGAACCCTCTGCCTGAAAAAGAAGAAAAAAAACCCAAGGAAGTGAAAACACATGTCAGTTATGTTTAATGACTTGAAACATGCATGCGGTATGTCAAATAACAACTAAAAGCAATTTAAGGAGCTGATTAATAGTGTCACATGTTGCATGAATGCACAGATTTATACAAAAAGGGGACCTGGCAAAGGTGTATTCCTTAGGCTAGAATTTCTGGGTTTATTTTATCAATCATCTATACAGGGAAGAGCTCCACCAAAAGAAAGAGAGGTATATTTTACAGCTAAGGTGCAGTTCAAGTCAGCCAGGCCTATGGCCTAATCTGAAACACGAAGTATAATCAAAAACAGTGAACTTCCACTGGAAACCACTCAAATGAGGCCAGTCTAGACATGAAGAAAGTTCTACCCTTACACAAGTTGTTTACTATATTTCCAAGCAATTTCCCAAGTATTCTAGAATTTTAACATTTTGCAAGCAAATAACTATTAAAATACAGTAACTTTAGTTACTTTGTTTTGCTTGATTATCGCATCTTGCAATCTACTGTGAAATCTTGACTGTTTCTTTGTCAAATACATCAAAATTGTCTTTCTCTTATACCAACAACCTCTGAAAAACTCAGAACAGAGGAAAAAACCAATGGATTTTGTTACCTTGTCTCTGACTATATGACAAGTAGGACTTGTGTCACAGTTCCTAGGACTGGCAAAGAAACCTGTGCTACACAAATACTTTATTGCTAAAAAGATGCTGTCCAGGACACCTTCAATAGCCTGAAAATTTTTGAAACAGTCCACATTTGCCAGTTTCCAATATCTTTCAAATTATTTATTTAAGCAGTTGGAAACTACAGGAATATCAGTTTGCAGTCACATTCTCTCACATACAGCTACACCATATGGAAAATCAGCAGCATAATATGACTGACTGCTTTGGAGTTTCTCATATTTTCCACGTGAAAATCAGAATCTAAAGGGTGCATGTGAATAATGTGAATACTTTAGAAGGCACAAGGTATAAGCTGTTATAACTCCACTTGACTCAAAGGATGTCTGATGTCAGTAAAGGATTTGCCATCAGCAACTTCAATGCTCAGAGCATTCAGACACAGAGTATCATAAGAAATTCAGTTTGTTAGGGCCTATCTGATGCTTAAAATCCATCATAGTTGCAGCCATGTTAGGAAAAATTGTGTTTCTGAAATAATACTTGTCTCACCAGTACAGACAATACAATACAGATTACATCCACCAAACTCACTTCTCCCAGCTTCTTGAAGTGAACTGTAGGCCTTTAGAATGGGATCATCAGCAGCCCCCACCCCCATCTCTCAAATTGCAGTACACTATAAGAAGAGAGCAACTGTTTAACCTCTTCGAAATATTAAAGAACTTGGAAGGTAAGAATGCCTGAATGGGCTTAGAAAGCAGACTGAATTCATTTTATGGACTCAACAAACAGAAGCTTGCTTTTACACTGATTTGATCATAAACAAGTCACCTACAGATCTCAAATCCATTAATTGACTGAAGTCTGGGCACAGGAATAGACCCACCAGGGTGTTATCTGAAAAGCTGCTGGGTAGCAGCAGGTGAGAAGGAGCAGCCAGTCCACCAATCATTCTCTGGTTTGGGAACATATTCACTCCAAGGAAAGAACCCCAAGAAAAGGCAACCTCTTCCCCTGCTTTGGAATCAAAGCTTCATATCAAAACAAGGGTCAGACAGGTGTATCAGTGGATTTAACTTCAGATTTAATTACTTCCAGAACAACAGAAAGTTCTGGAGTACTAGCTTGATGTTGTGTCCTTTAAGAAAATATTATGTGTACATTTTAATACTGTTTAGCAAAAGGTACTACCCTAAAGTGTCATTACAACACATTATTTCATGCTACATAACACAGCAGAAGCTAACTTCATTCTGTGCTCAAGTGGTAGCCAAAGGGATGACAGATGTTGACTGTTTTCTGTAGACCAATGCGTTAAGTGATCAGTGCTTCGACAGAGGAAAAGAGATTGTACCGAGGAGCAAATTTCTTGATCTCATGTCTGAAGAGGAGGATCAGCAAATACTTGGCAGAAACTAGACAGAAGTTCCCCTTTTATGTATGCCAGTCTCCTCCTGGGAGGATCCCTTGTACTGTGAAAAGTCACATGAAGGCAAAGAAGTTATCTTTTCATTTCATACCTTCTCTGGCCTGAGCTATTGTGGTAAAAAGGAAAGAAATTTGGTTCTTCATCATGGTCCAGATGAACAGATCACCATATACTAACAACTTTCAGTTATTAAAAAATCTCTGGTGTTCTGGGAGCAGCAAATCATAGTTGGAAGGCTGAGAGCCTCCTCAGCTGATTTCATGTCCAGTTTTATTCATACATGATGTTTTGTCACTAGGACTAAGCAGCACACCACAAATGTCAGGCAAACACATTGCTCAAACACTGTGTGTAACTACACTGCTGTGCAGCTTTACAACTCCTACCCTAAACCACTGTTGGATCTGTTGTGCTTGGTTATCATTGTGCATCATCAGCAACTGCTGTTCAGGGAAATGTTGTAAAACTCAAAGTAGCAAAACATGATGTGCTGTTATGAGTTCTGACATTTCATTCAAAAGAATAAGTTTAATATGCATCTCCCACAGTCTCGGTTATTAACAAGCCACAAACATCTGAAATATCTAAGCATGATAGAGTCATATGACTTTTCCCTCATTATCAATTTTTGTGTGATGTGAGAATGAAAAATCCATGAGCAAAGGCCAGCTTGTACTGATTTTGAGAGATAATCTCTCAGTTTCAATGGCAACAAAACCAGACCTTTCTAAAAATACCAGAAAAAAATTGGCATCAAAAGCCTTCAGTCCTGTGAATTCTGAAATATGTGCATCTGGTCTACACATTTTCTATAATAAACTCATTATTAGTGAAGACAGATATATTTTTGTGACCTAACGGACTAATTAAAATTCCTAAGATGAAACTACTGAATTGCTGACTATGCACATCTTGCAAACTGTTACATACAGATTTTAAAAAGTACTTTTTAAAAGATTGTCATGTATTTAATGTTGTCCCTTTACAGTGTTTACTGGTACACTCCTACTTTCTGGTCTATCAAATGAAAACATCCAGTCATGCTGAAACCACTACTCCAAGTATCTTCATTAAAGCTATGATTTTTGTTAAATGAGATGCAGCTTCTTGAGGGAGAATGAAAGGTAGGTGCCCTTTCACCAATGTTGTATCCCTCTGAAATGAAATTTCCCAAGACACTGGCACTTCCTTTATAATTTAATAATTTCTTTCATTTATTCTATATAAGTCAGCAAAATGAGTCAGAGTTTTATAAGATGTACGAAACTCCAGAACAAAGTCCCAACAGCAAACTTTTCACAACCAGTTTGTTTTATAACGTTCTATGCTATGTTCTACCAGACTCCAGCACCAAAAATCAGTGCACTTAGCTCACCTGATCAAACTCAATACACAAACCCCAAAAAAATCTTTTACATAATCCTGTTTAACTTTACATAAGAGCAAGGGAGGCATGTCAACAACCCAAAGCAACATCCATTTTTGGGAAAATCAACACAGCTCTTCACACCAATGTCCCAAATAGTAATTTGTTGCTTTGAGCAATATAGCCTATCACCTTTCTACTCTCTGGTGTTATCATATGGTCAGTATTATACAGCTGGTATAGATACATGCACTCAATGAGATAAGAAGGTTCAGTGTTTCAGGACCTAGAAATCTACAGCCACAGGCATTATATACCCTGACAGCAGCATTAGGCCTTTTCAAGCACTACTGATTCTTGGGTGTGTTTAGTTTTGGTTTTCTTTTAAATTCATAGCATTTAAGCATATCTTAGCACTGGAAGTAAGAAAAAGAGAGCCACAGCACTGTTGGCTGTGAGACTGACAAGACCTAAAAAAAGTTAATGATGAAAACTAAAACCCCATAGTTTCTGTCTAACCAGCTTTTGCTTCCTGATGGATTAGAAAAACTATGCATCCACTTAGAAATTAAAGACCACCTTGCCTCCACAAAAGTTGTAATTGGATGACCCTATTTGCCAGGAATGATGAATTTACAGCTTTCCAGTCAGAACAGAAGAGTTTGAGTTTTCTATGACGTCACATACAGGATGTAAACACAATACCTCTTTCCAGGAAAGGTTCAGCATATGAATGACATACAAACCCCAAATATATCACTCCAATTTAGTGAGAAGCAAGAGCATTGAAAATTTTGAACCTGGTAATTAATAACAAATATAGTAATAATAACAATACAACAACAACAATTAAAAATTACAATTATTAAAGCAGCTCTAATTAATATTGGAATTTTGTCATTCCATTGCTAAGACATCAGAGAAATAGCTGAAAATGAAACATTTTTTGTATCACCTGGAAGACATTCTTTCTATTGTAATGTGCTGTTACATGTTGCACTGTTGAGCAATGCTGTCTCTTTGCTCATAAACACTTTAGGTGCTATTTACTGCTAGGACTTTTACAGAACTCTGTAGTATGAATAAAAATAACTATTACATTAAGAGAAACTTAACATAACAGGCTACTTGGACAAATCAGTAATTTAATATGAAATCTATCTGCTTGTCAGAGTACTCTATTTTACCATTAATCAGTGTCTTGGTTTAAAAGACAGGTATCTGCCAAGGAAAGTGAGAACCTCCCTTGGAATGGAGAATATGAACCCTTCCTTCAAAATTATTGTAACTTTGAAATTAAGGGGCTTTCAAAGATATGGGGAAAATAATAACAGCTCTTTACTGGTATATATGTAACAAGACAAACAACCACAATGGCAGCAACAATAAACAGAACCAGAAGCCTAGTGACAGCCTTCTCTCAGCCGCAGGCACTTTTCCCTTTGGTGTAGTTACGGTCACAGCCAGCAGGGGTGCTGGTGGCTCCTGGCCAGACAAGGGAGGTGCAATGATTCCCTCACAACTGTAGGGGATGCTGTGGCAGGAGTTTTGGCCCTCTCTCTCCATGTGGTAATGGCAGATGCAGCTGGCAGAAAGGGATGGGGAAGGGGCTTCCTTTACAAACTAATGGGGGCAGGTGATCCCAGTGCCCCCTCTAGATGGCAAAAAGAGCTGTAGCAGGGACTTTGGAAGCAGCAAGTTGGAATGGCAGGGACGAGCAAGATCTCAGAGTGGTAAATGAGACGTATCAGAATCTCCACAGCTTTAGCTGGAACTGCAGGGCATCCCGCCAGGCAAGAGGGTGTGGGGCCACAGCAGAAGGAGCAGGACAGGGCTGGGCTCCAGCAGCAGCAGTAAACTCACCTCCCCCAGTAAGCAGCAACTCGAATGTCCTCCTTCAAAGCCGAGAGAGCAAGAGAGCTAGGAGCTGTGCCCAGACCTCTTTTCCCCAGCCCAATTCTTGGGGTATCTCTGCTCCTCTGAGAGAAACACCCCAGCTAAGAGCAGCCAGCCACACCTTTCTTGTGGCAACTTCTTTTGTCTCTCATGTATCAGTGTCCTGGTTTAGGGCAAATTTGTGAGAAAACCCCTGAATGGGGTCCCTCTGGGAAGCAAATCCAAACAGCCCTCCCCCAACCAGTCTGGGAAAAGGACTTCCTCGGAGGAAAGTGGGAAAAACTATTTATTTAACAAACAAAGTGCCCACAGGCATAAAGAATGAATAATATGAAACAAGAAAATCTTTTGTTGCTCTGAAGTGAGATGGTAAATTCAGAAAGTCCTTGCTGTGGGTAGCTCAGCTTGCTCAGTCTCTTACCAGTTCCTCCGGCACTGGAAAAATGCCATCCTGGGCCCTGGGGGGCGCAGGTGTGATATCCGGGTATCTCTCTGGGTTTTTCAGTCTGGGACAGGTTTAAACAGTCCCAAGAAAAAGAAAAAAAAAATCAAAAAACCAGTCCAGAGAGCTTCTTTGCCTCAGCTAGCTAAAACTAAGAGCAAAGCAGAGTGCCGCTGTCTGTCTGTGCCTCAGACAAACACTGTCTGGAGAAGGAATGCAGAGGAGTGAATGCTGTTTTCAAAACAAACTCTGTGCTTCTTCTTTCTCCCCCTTCTATCTCAGAATCAGTCTTAAAGGCA
>VYXD01000543.1:864-20227 GCA_013397195.1 Hylia prasina
AAAAAAAAGGATAGCTCTGAACTTCATCTGTGAGCTGCTGATTGCTTGGGTCGAAAGGATGAGTGCCTGTGATGGATGGAACAGTGTCTGAGTAGAGCATGTAGCAAATGGAAAAGAACATGCCAGAGACGCTTCATAGGTTCTGATATACGGTGTTTCTTCTCTCTGCTGTAAAAAAAAAAAAATCATCTGACATTTGCTCCTGGCATAAATCTCCTTCCTACATTTATGTGTGCTGACTTCTTGTAGGTTGGCCTGTGAATGTGTGAATGGTTCGGTCTTGCTCTCTGGTTGGCTTTTAGTGTTCTGCCTGCAAGCCTTCTCCAAAGCTATGCTCCAAGCTGATGGCAGTACAAGCATGCTTAAACACCCCTATGTGCCAAATTTTTGGAGAAAAAGGTATAGCTGAATGGGGCAGTGGCTATGTTTTGAAAATAAAGTGACAGGAAACAAGATTTTTGGTTGTAGAGTTCAGTCTGTTGATTGGTTGCATCTCGTACGGTAGCCCATATTTGCTTCCATAGTTCACCTGTTTTCTTCTGCCTTTTTCCACCCTCAGGGTAAAGTAGAATACCTGGTGAAGTGGAAAGGATGGCCCCCAAAGTAAGTTGTGTTTGCTTGTCTGTTTTTTCTTTGATATTCTGTAATAGCTTGCACTGTGTCTCTGCAATTGAGCATTTCATTCATAATGGGTAATGGCTTGTCCCTCATTTCAACAACAATAAACAAAATCAAAGAGCCACAAACCAAACCCAAATCTGTCTTTGAATTGGAAGCTAAGGAATACAAACTGCGTGCCAGTCTATTCTGACTGGTTTTTGCTACCACTGAAATATTTCATTGAGATACTTTCGAGATACAAATGTTTTTAAGTTCCTTATGAGTTCAACAAAGAATCCAGATTCTTCTGAACTTGGAATGGCTCCTGCTTTTCTGAGTCAGCACCAAGAGGACCCCACTTTATGTTTAGAGTTGTCTGTAGTCTTTTAAAATGGAAACGTGTTGCTGGTCTTGTCTTCTGCTGCTTTCCCTCTGCAATTCACCAACAGAAAGGGGCAATGTTTCAGATGTATTGATTGTAGCCAAATGCAGGTGATCTTTGTCCTTTGAAAACTACTGCCATGCCTTCATTTCCTTGTCTGAAACCTCCTGTTATTTTGAGTGCCTTTTCTGCTTTTGCTTTGGTCGCTCCATTGCAAAAATGAAGAAAAGTTTGGGGTTTTTTTGGCATTGCTGTGCACTGTTTACAGACACTTTTCTCATTAAAAAGGCAGCTGTTTCTGAAGGAGAGCGATTTCTTTGTGCTTAAGCAATCTGTGAAATGCTTTGAGATTAAAAGGATTAGGTAACAGGAGACTATTACTATGTCAGCTAGCAGTCTAGTAGAACAGCCTCCTGGCCAACCCATATGGGGCCCTGTCTTTGCTTTTCTGTTTGTGCCTCTGTGTGTACATACACAATGTGCGTGGGTACAGCAGTGTTACACACACAGTTGCTCTGTGCGTTGCTAAGCAAAGGGAGCCGCTTGTTACGGGTTCATCCTCGCAGCTGCAAAGTGGGGCCTGCTGGGATGGTTCAGTCAGGCTCTACCTGGTGTCCAAGAAGCTGAAATGTGTTCTTGGGTGCCTAATTGTTGTGCCTAATCCTTATGATTATAGGCCATGTGTGAAGATAAGCAGCTTCCCCTCTCTGGTGGTGGTGGGAGAGGGTAATTTTATTCTTGAGTGTTCTGCTGTCAGAGTGTAACCTTGTGCACTTGTTGAGCATCAGCTGCCATATAGCATGGGTCACTTCTTGGACTGCTTTAGCCTCAAATAGCCAAGTCTTACTTCATCACTGATAGAGGGTGGGAAATGTATTTGGAGCCTGTGAGGCCTCATCCCCTCTTGGCCAGAATACTGATGTTTATCCCATTCTCCTCCCAACAAACACATTGAAGTCCTTCTCTTGTAAAGTCCCTTGCCAAGAAGGTGGGCTGAGCCATAGCGTAATGTTTCTTGGACAGAGCAGGCCTTATTCTTAACTGCTGCCTTTCCTTGTCCTGCATCTTGGAATACTGTGGGAGACAAACACTTTGGGGAATTTAAAGCACAGATCCCCTGGGTGCAAGGTGATGTCAAGGTTCTCTTATTTTGATGTATGGCATGTCCAAGCATCTTCCCTCTTCCCCCAAACACCAAATCTGAAGACTGTTGGTTTTTTTTTCCTTTCTCTTGCCTGTCTCCACTTTAACTGTTGCCTCAATGGTTTGAATTACTTAAATTCAAGATGCTCAGAGCATTGGAGTCACTTTCATCACATTAGCAGTCTCTGTTCCTTGTTTCCAAATGTACATATACCTGTGATGGCATGCAGCACCACAAGCTGTTTGTATCTTTGTTTCCTCATCCCACATCATTCCCTTTGTTAATTACCAACCTTGTTGCATTGCTCTTTGTCATCTCTGTACCTATTATCCCATCATTCCTATTGGAAATATCATGGAAGGGAAAAAGGATAGGTCAGTAGTTTACTGCTTTCACATGCAATTCATATTTCACTTTTTCCCCCCCTCTTCTTATTAAATTATTATTCATGCCCTACATCACAGATTTATGGATTGCACTGCTGGAGTCAGGGAATGGAGGAGTGACAATCTGATTCTAGCTACAAGCTTGTTTACAACTTGTGGTGGAGTTAAAAGGAGGGGGAAGAGGAGGAGTAGAAGGAGGGGGAAGGAAGATCATATGATCTGTGTTTTCCAGAGTGCCTGCTCTCTGCAGTTTGCTGCAGCCCAGGCTGTGTGTACCCATATATAAAGCTCCGTGTGCGCGTGCGCATGGCAAACTGAACCATTTTTTTTATATGCAGTGTTTTGCCACTGCAGCGAAGCCAGAATCTGAGCTGCAGAGAAGAAGGCAACATCCACCAGGGTGGGGTTTTTTTAAGCAAATCCCTTTTCTTCTGCCTGTGAAAAGCAATCCAATTACTTTTTTCCTCCCTTGTGGTGTTATTTTTCTTAAATTTGTAGGATGAGTGCCAGAATCCCTGCAGCTGGGAGGAAACCTTCCTCTTTTCAAACAGTATCTTGGCTTTGACAGCTCACAGTCAGATTGCTTCAGGAGGCATGAGAAAAGGAAGGGAGGGAGGGAGAGAGGGAGGGATCATCTGGTTGTGAAGACATGTCTGTTCTTAACTCTCTGATGTACAGTGCACCTTGGGATATCTGAATGTCATACTTTTGTTTCTCCCTTTTGTAAAAGAAATGAATTTTCATTTCTAGACCTGTCTTCCAGTAATGTTCCTGTGTTACAGTATCTTTCTTCTCTCTAATGGAGAGATAAAAGGGAAAAGCTTTCCAAACCACCTCCCCTGTATATCCCATGTATCCCATGTTCCTCACATGCTGTCTGTGCTTCATCCAGAAATGTAAACATCTTAAAACGTTTTCTTGCTGTTTAAAGGCACTGATACAAATGCACCCTTACGCACCTGCATGTGACTCCTCTCTGGTCCTCCTCCTCAGGGTCTGGAAAGGAGCTCTGCCTCCAGGCCTGGATCTCACATTTCAGGGAACTTAGGGTTCTGAGGTGTTTGAGGATTCAGATTTGCTTTCTTGCCTTAGAGTTTGTTTGGTAGAGACACAAGACCCACCTTTTCTGGGCAAGTGTGACCCACAAGAAGTAAACATGCCCCAAGGACCACTTCATGATTCTTTCAACTTCCATAGCAGGAGCATTTTGGCTGCTTCTCCCTAGTGTTATGTACATCTGTGCTTTTTGGAAACCAATTTTGGCCTGCTAGGTGGGTTCAGTCCTTTCCTGTGAATCTGATTCCTGTCGCAGCTGTCTGGCTGTCGAGGAGGGAGCTGGGGCAGTGACTGATGCTGTTCCCAGGCTACTTTGGGAGCGTGGAGCCTCTTCGGAGCAGCGTTGGTGGCCCTGCCCGCGCAGTGCAGTTGGGGTACTTTGTATCGATGAGCTCCGCTCGATAGGAACAACCTGTAGGGGGAGCCGAGCAGGAGGAGGAGGCGTTGACAAGTGGCCATCAGCTTGCCCCAGGGCCCACCTCCCAACGTGTTTGGTTGACCATCATCAGTGGAAAAAATTAAACTCTTATATTAATCCTTTCAGCTTCAGTGATTAGAAGTAATTAATAATGCAGATGAGAAAGCGTACTTACTCTTCAAGCACTCTAAATTAAGAGAGACCTATTTTTCAGAAAGATCTATCTGACCATGCCTCATTGTTCCATGGGGTTTGTAGCATTTGAGGGAGTGCCACAGATGAGACCTGTTTAGGCATAGACTTAAAAATGGTTTGTGAGTGTCTGCACAGGCTTTGCACACAGAGTGGAGGGGGCCCTGGGGAGGAAAGTCTTCCCTGTTTTCATACAAAGAGCTGCTTGATGCATGGCCCTGCCTGTTTTGGGAAGGGGAGGTGGTGTCTGTGGGAAGCTGGGGAGGGAATGACTGGAATTCCTCAGAGCTCTCACAGTGTTGTGGCAGGCCCCACTGATCATTGTGAAGATGGTATCCAGGGCTGCAGCACACTAGTAGCAGGCCTGCAGAGAGGATGTTTCATTAAAATATTGTTTACTTTTTATTCCGTATGTTTTTCTTCAGATACAGCACATGGGAGCCAGAGGATCATATCTTGGACCCTCGCCTGGTAGTGGCTTATGAAGAAAAGTAAGGGCACATGTTCTTTCTCTCCCTGGACACAGGAGAAGAAATAGTGTCTTTATTTCATTATATGCATAAAGTGCCCCTGTTGTCCCTACTTCAGTCAAAGATGAGATGTATAGTAATGAATCCTGCTTGATTTTTGTATCCTGGTGTTGATTGAAATGGAGAAGACAGGGATAAAGCAGCTTTGATTGGCACTGTTCAGGAAATGAGGCCAAGAACAGGCAGCACTGAGCCAGAGAACAATCAGATTCAGGTTTTAATCAGGTCCAGAGCTGGAGTGATGTGAGGTGAGGAGTTTCTCTAACCCATCCTTGATTAGCTGTGTCAGAGAAATTCCCCTTTCGCAAGGTTTTCATTCCTACAGGAAGCAATTCTGGGATGTTTTCCAAGCTCACACTGGTCACTTTTGGGTTTTTTTGAAGGAAATGGAGGGAGATATGCTGCAAAAGTTTGAAGTCCCAACTAGGTTTTATGCTGCAGTATTTAGTACTTAGTTTGATTTGTATTCCTCTTTCACAGGGAAGAGAGAGACCGTGCATCAGGGTACAGGAAAAGAGGTCCCAAACCAAAGCGCCTCCTACTGCAGGTAGCCTCTTGCTCTTCTGTGTATTTCTAACTCCTTAGCTGCTGTGCTGTTCCCCTGCTCTCAGTGAGGTCGAAATTGTTTGCTGTTGCATGGACAAAATTGGAGGTAACAACACAATAACATGCAATCAGTGTTTAGGCAGATAGATTTAACCTATCAGCTGAAGAGCTAGCTAATTTGTCCTTCAAAAAGCAAACCAAAATAAAACAACAGGTCTTTCTCTCTGAACTAGGATTTTATAAAGTATGGGCTTGAGTAGTTGCAGGTTACCTGGTTTGTGTGTTCTTTTAGTTTCATGTTGAGCTTGGACTTTCCATCAAGTCAAAGGTAGCCCATAGTTGGAAGTGGAGTTTCAGCATGCTTTTACTGTTGCCAAGCACAGTAGCCAATCCTAGTAAGCAGGTATTAGGAGGAGCTTAGAAGGCATTTGAAGAGGGCAGAGAAACAGTGTTGTAGAAGCAGCACACCTTATCCTACCTCATCGAGATGTTCAAAGAACGAACACAGAATATTTTCCTGGTTCCTGGTGGGGAACCCTCACTGCATGATCAGATGTCTGCTCTGACCCTTGCTGTATTGGTGTCTTGGCAGCGGCTGTATGGCATGGACTTGAGGAGTGCTCACAAGGGAAAGGAGAAGCTCTGCTTCTCTCTTGCACGAAGGTTTGGAGGAGGAGACAGTAGCTTGCCAGGGGCCAAGACAGGGCAGGCAGAATTCCCCGAGAAGACCGGGGGTGCAGTCCTGCCATTCTCTCTCCGGAAGCAACGCAAAAACCAGAAGTACCTGCGACTGTCAAGGAAGAAGTTCCCCCGCATGGCAAGTCTAGAGAACCGAAACTGCAGGCATGAGTTCTTCCTGAATGATGCGGTGGGCCTAGAGGCCAGGCAGAGCCCTGAGGACTGGGAGGCCACGCAGCACACCAGCAAAGAAGGTGAGGCCAGTCACCCTTTGGTGAAGTTCTGGGGCATGTGAAGGGTGTTCTGCATCCTTCCACCTTGGTTACATCCTCCTGGGATTGTGGTTTTGGTCAGGTCCTCAGAGCAGCCCTTGCTGGCCCATATTATGTCCCTCTTGTTTGCTGTTTTTTCTTGTTTGAAGAGCACAGATTAATTGTTTTTTTTGATCCTGCTGGCTCTATGTAGTCTTACATCCCTGATGCCCCTCCCAATGTTAGAAAACATGCAGGAGATGCAAGTTTTTCCCTTCTTAAAATTTCTTCCCAGCAGAAGTGACACACCTCTGTGTCAGATGAACTCTGTGTGACAGATGAACTCTGCTTCTGTCCACATTATCCACATGTGCTCAGCCTGCTGCTTGGTTCAAAGGACTTTGGCTGGCAGTAGACAAGCTCGGACAGTGGCACTCTTCTCGTAGTGCTGCTTTAAGAAGCATACAGGAATGCTGCTAGGAACTCACAATGTACGCCCTGCCCCCTCCTTCCCTTTCCTCTCCACACCCCACTAAAGCCTCTTGCTCTAGAGTTATGTGAGAAGGGGAGGGAGAGATGAAGTGAGGATGGTAACTTCTGCCTGATCCCACTGAGTAGGCAACATAAGTGTAGGCGTGGGAGATGTCCAAGCACATTTGGCATTTTGGGGAAGGATACCAGCATCTTGTGCAGGAGGGCTGTGGGATGTGTGTGTTGCTCTCAGTTACCAGGGAAACTCTATCCCTGCATTATTAGAGCTTCTGAAGGCGTAGCTTTCCTGAGGAGTGAAATACTGGGGCTTGTTCTGCTTGTAGTAGCTACTCCTTTCTTGGAGTATCTGTTAGCCAGATCCTGCTGGATTAAGCAGGATCTTACGGAGAGGGCTGTGTTCTGGGAAGCAGCGCTATTCCCTCCTTTCGGAGAGAGACTGGAATGGTGCTCAGAATCCAGGGAGGCAGCAATGGGAGTAGCACAGAGGAACCAGTGTTACATCCTGGCAGTGAGGAAATGTGTGGGGCTATTCTCCCCCAGAAGTGTGTGGCACTAAAGCACTTGGGGATCAGAAGTGTGAGTGGCACTACAGAATTCTAAAACTCTTTTTGTTCTCCCCTTGACACATGGCCTGTGTGTAATCCCAGTTACTGTTAGGGGGAGTTGGACTCTTTCTGGGGGGAAAGTAGACACCCCAGGTGTTTGAGACAGAAGCCAGGAAATAAACTCTTAAGGGAGTCTCATTCTTTGCCCAGATTGGGACAACAAAGTATATAGTGGACAGGTGGAATGACAGGGAGAGGGTGTGTTTTCCTTCCTCTCTCTTTACATGGCAGCCTCTGGGGGCTGTGGGGAAGTGAGCCTTTGGGTGGCAGAGGGGCTGATAATTATTCTTCCAGTGAGAAAGTGCAGGGTTGCTTGGGTTTCTTGTATGGAGCTGTCTGGGAGCAAAAGAGGCATATAAGAAAGGAAGAGCAGTTTCTCCAAGGAGCACTACTGAGGGATTTTTGAGAGCATCACACCCAGGCTGCGTTGCAGGCGCAGTACAAGGCAGACCCTCAGTTTTGGCTCCCTTTGACTCTCCTAGGAGTATTTGATGAGTATGTGTAAGAGATTTTAATATTTGCCTTTTCAGCAGGGTAGGGCATTTGGAAGACAGTGAGCTCAAACCAGGGTGATACAAAACCAAATTAGGGGCTGGTATGGCATGAGGGGTATGGGGGAATTGTGAATGATTAGATGAACTCAGTGGTTTTACATGGTCTTTTGACCTCTGCATAGGCTGCTGTGATACCACTGTGTATCTGGATACCTGATCCTCCATTTTCCCTTAGCTTCTGAGGGTAGGGCTTGCACATGTTCTTTCTTACTCTGTACATGCAGATTCAGTACAGGTTGATTTCACCTACAGTTTGTCAAAAAGGACACCCTTTTTCCATCCTTTCTTTCCCTCTTCCCTTCCTCCCTTCTTCTCCCTCACCTTCTCCGTTTCACTAACATGCCCTTATGTGTCTTTCTTTCTGCAGCAGATGTGGATGCCAGTCTCCCTTGGATCCCCACTGTGCCCCCCAGCGAAGTGACAGTGACAGACATCACAGCAAATTCCATTACTGTCACTTTCAGAGAAGCACAAGTGGCTGAGGGCTTCTTTCGAGACCGGAGTGTGCAGTTCTGAATCTCTGCAGTGCTCCCCAAAACCAATGCTTTTAGGGTGGGGCTAGGGAAGGGTTATATTATCCCTTAAGAGAGAAAAAAAAATCCAAAATATCTCCTCTTAAAATGTTTACAGAGACCTTTTTTCCTCCTCCTTTTCCCCCTTTCAGATCTGCAAAAAAGGGCAGCGTAGGGGGTGTGTGTTTGAACTAACAAAACTGACAGCCCTTTCCCTGGCAAAGATTCCCATCCTTGATGTGGAAGCAGCAAGCTGAACAATTCCGCATCAAGCTGAACAATTTGCCTTTTATCCTATTAAGTGGCGGCAGCTGCGTTTGTGGGGAGAGGGCATGTGGAGGTGGAAAGAGAGCTGGATTTCTAACCTGCCACCTTGTTCTGCAATTGATATTCCTTGGATAAAGATACATCTCTGTACATTGCTCTTCCCACCTTCCTCCTCCCTCTCTTCCTGCAGCAGCGAGAGGCGATGGATCCTACCTGTGTAGATAACTCCAGCCTGTTAAGACTTTCTCTTCCAGTGCTGTTTTCCCTGTGGCCTGCTGTCAGGACTTCAGAAGCGTATTTGCCTGTCTGTGGTAAGTCAGTCTTTGCAGCATGGGTCTGTATAGACAGCAGAGCTTTCTCCCTTTGATTGTTGTTCATGCGGAAAGACTGAAATGCATCTCTGAAATCCAAACTGGCAACATAAATTCAATTTGCCCTCATTAAAAGCTCAGAAATCCAGCATAGCTGAGACATACCATTCTGTATATGCTAAACAGGATTCCCAGGATTGGCTCTGCTGCATGAGGAATGCATTATGGAAAGTGGGGTCTTCTTACCCTTTGCCAAATTCAATAGTAATAACAAATCCTGCCCTGAATCTGTGGTAATAAGTTGGTTGAAAACTCACTCCTCTCCCTTGGGAGGAGGGACTAATAGGACAACTGAAGCATTGCCTGGCACTGCAGAGATATCCAAGATACTGGCACAGGCCCAGGATATGGGAATTGGACAGAACTGAGCTAGAAATGGACCTTGATTAGCAGGAAATTCTGTTCTTGGATCCTATAGAGAGATCCAAAATAAACAACATGTGGGGAAGACATGTATTCAATTTGAGGAGGGGAAAAATTCCTAATTCTTAGCAATGAGAATTCTTGGATTGCGCTGCCTGAGTGATACTCTTCTGTGACTCCAGTATCCTCACAGTATCTGTGATCCTGTACTACTTTACTGATAGGAATGTCCCCTTGGAAGGCTTAAAAATCTTTGCCAAGGAAAGTGGTCTGTATTTCAATAGACCCACCTGATCTTGCACTTCAAAATGCCTTGTGCTGGACTGCCTGTGAGACTTTGAGGTTTTTGAAGAATTGCTGTATTTTGAGTTGGTAGCTTAGTATAGCATCTGTTCTTGCACATGCATGTTCTCTTCCACTGTAAAAAGCCAATTTTATTTAAACAACTTAATTTTTTCAATACAGACCTTTTCCAATGGAAAGTAAGAAAAGGAAGGTAGTCTAAAGTGGGAACTGCGGGACAGAGTGCTGCAGGGTAACATTGGCTACTGTCATTATTACTGTCCTCAAATACTATGTTTCCTCACCCTAGTCCACCTGAAGCATCTCTTATCTGCTCTATTTATTCAAAATGAAAATATGAGCCTTCTTAGCTCTGAGATAAAGACACCTGTGGAAATCCTCACTGTGTTTGTTTGAGGGGGTTGGCTCCTGGCCTGCAGAATTTGGGAGCTCTAGATTTCTGGTCCTCCAAAGATCTACTTATTATAAAGCACTTAAACTGCTGCTGTGGACTTTTACTAGAAGCAGTTTTAACCTCATTTAGAATATGGCAGCTCACTATAGATTTAGGATTTCCTCTTCCATCTCAGAGCTATTGGAGCAGATCTGTCTTTCATGCCATCAGAGCAGTTCCAGGATCACTGGGAAGATTTTGAATTTCTCGACTGACCTTTAGTCTCTCAAAGAAGTAAGATGGGAGTTTTACTACAGAGAAATCTGAGAGGGTGAGAAGTGGAAGCTGGGGGGGAATTATGTGGTAGGAGGAAAAGTGAGTGGGAAAGAAGCTTGCAATAGCTAGCGAGGGCAAGCTGATGAGGTAAGCATGCAGGCACAGGATGTTTGTTGAACGTGGGTGTCCAGAGAGAGGCTTCTGTGTCTGGGGTTGCACCCTTTTTTGCAGGATGTGGGGTGAGATGGTGTTGTTACTATCACCCACACACCCCCTCTTCCTGACACCTGCTAAATATGCTGAATACCTGCACCTCTCTTCTGTTGTAGCCAGTGGACACACCACATGGTTCAGTCCACTCTTGTGGTTTGGAGTAGGTCCCGTAGCGATGGTTGCAGAAGCATAGCGTTTTAGCTTATTTTAACAGAAGTCTTGAACTGCAGCTCATCCTGCTAAACCTTCATGGCATTTATAGGATCTGGTTTCTTTATTCTAATGCAGCAACTGCCGCCTTTGTCATGTCTTCATCTCAATGTACAAATGCACCAAAAAAAGCTTCCTATTTACTAAGTTCCTGGCTTTGGCTGACATTGGAAGCAATATCAATCCTGCAGCAGGAAGGATATTGTCCTAATAAACTAAATTTCCATCCTCTGCTTTTCTCTCCATTCTCCAGCTGACGCTTCTCCACACTTTATTTTGGCATTTTTCTTTAAACATATTTTATTTCTCTTGCAGTGGAGTTTTCAAAGACCTGTGGTGGTCTTTCAAAGAGGATCCACCCACAGCTTCATATCTTAATCATTTTTTTGGATCAGGCTATCTAGTGTTCTGTTGACTGGTGACTAATCATCTTGCTACACAAAGTGGAACAAAGTACCTGGCTGCCATGCTGCTTGGTGTCAATGAGAAGCTGCCCGTAATGGGGTTAAAACACAACAAGCTGCATGTGCGTGGGTTTGGAGGGGAAGGTGTGAAGAGGAGTTTGTGGTAGGAAACTCAGAAGTTACTTTGTTGTCGTGGACTTTTTCTTTGACATTCATGAATTCTTGTTTACCTCAAAGAATTTTTCAAGATTTTTCTCCTGATCTTTTTAAAATGTGGCTCTGTTCCACATGGTCTGCTGATATATCACTGTAAACTTCCTTGGTAGAGCTGATCTTCAGGGACTTTAAAGTTAGCTTTATTCCACCTCTGCAGCTGTAGAGAGGGTTTTACTAGTGATGGAAAGACAGGTTGTCTGGGTTTTTCTCTTCTCCCCAATACTGTCCACTTGCCAGTTCAACCCAAAACCTGACAATTAAATTGGGACCTCCTGTACTAACATATCATGAAAATCAGATGTTGTGTTTGGATCTTTGTTAAGCATTCCGTTTGATTAGAAGAGCTAGAATAGTATCCAGCTGAAGCGGAGTTTAATAATTCTATTTGAAGCACAAGCCAAGAATAGAAATAGGCTAACTCTCCCATACCTTGTTTGGCTCCATGGCTGTAAACAAGAAAAATAAACTTCAGCAAGTGGAAATTACTGGACTACACAAGAAACAGCCTTCTCAGAGAATTGCTCCAATGTCATTCTTAGAACTGTTTCCATGTGAAAATTTACCAGCAGTGTTGGGGAACAGAAGTGTTTATTTTATAGATCTTGCAGTAAACTCACTGTATATGTGATAGACCTGAGGGATTTCATGAGACTGGATTTCCTTTTTTGTTAACACTGTGTTTAAAAAAAAAATCTATATGGAAAGGACTGCCTCTGTTTCTGGATGGTAATACACTAGATGTCATTGCTCTGATACACAAATAATGCCTTGGAAGTTTTAACACATAAATAGTGGCATTAAGTAGCCTTCTGCATGCTCCTTACTGTCTTGCATTTGCTTGGGGGCCTTTCTGCTTGTGAAGTCAGACTAAGGTGATTTTTTTCCTCTCTTTTTTTTTTTTTTCCCAAGCAAGACCAGGACATTATTGTGAGAACACCCAAAAGCAGTTCCATTTGCCAAAATAAGCCCAAATTTGTTAGTGAATTGACTGTTGTTTATGTCAGAGCTCAGACATAGAGAAGCTTATTGAGAAATGAATGGCTTTTTTTGTTATTAGTGTTGTGAAACTGTCCAGAATTGTTCTGGTGTTTTGTGACTGGATGTATAAAATTGTTTGTTCACCTCACAGGGGGCCTTTGGTCCCAGTACTGTTTCATGCTGTATGCCAGCTAGTGCTGCTTGTTGGTTTCACTGGAATAGAGAAGGCAGGCCTCACACAGGTCAAAAAATAGGCAGGGGAGCTCAGGCAAGACCCTCTGTGGTAGCCACAAGAGAGGCCAGGGTGCAGAAGACAGTGAGGACTGCCAGCCACATCTCTGTATTAAGCAATGTAAAGTCTACCACCACCTTTCCACCTCTTCCTCTCCTCTCAAGCTTTGAGCTTTTGTTTTCAGAAGTAGGGAAAGTACAAAAACCTCCTTTTTAAAAACATTCGTATCTACCCATCTTCTGTTCTTCCCTGGCCTCTCTGTAGCCTAGGAAGAAGAGGGCGGTGGGCCTTTCTGGGAAAATAATAGGGACAAATGCTGGTCAGGGAAGGGAGGAACAGAGTTGCCTCAGAGCTGCTCTCACTAGGTGGTTGAGGAGGGGCCTTTGCATGAGCTGGCAGTTGAGAGAGAAGGTGTGTTATAAAGAAAGCTGTTTTTGTGAAACTGATCCCTTGCATCTGTGAGTGGAGTTCTGAATGGGCCTGCAGAGAGGTGAGTGCTGCATTTATGTATCAGTCTTCTGTCATTTGGGAATGCAGTGGAGATGTGTACATTGACAACTTGCATAAAGTAATTTCTACATGAAAATGTATAGCATTGGAACACATTGCTTTTGCCATGCCTGTTGTAAAGGTTTTCCCCAAGGGCATGATAAACTTGTTTTGAGATAATAGCTTGTGATCAACAGGCCACATTGTCCTATGCCTGAACTTACTGTCCTCATGGAGAAAGTGTGAGCTTCTGGGTGTCAAACCACCTGGATTCCACACACGAAGGTGGTCAAGATAGGAAGGCTTATAAAACAACCCCAGGACAATTGGAAGGAGAGAGAAGCAATCACTTAAAATGGAATTCAGACCCTTCAAATCCTTTCCTGTAACTAGCACTTGCTGTAGAGATGATCCCTTTTTCTCTTTCACCTCTTTCTCTTTCCCCCTTAACATCTTGAAGTGCAAGGAGCAGGCGGGAGATGATCCCTAATTAACTGGGAGTGGTAGAGGTGCAGGGCTCCATGGGAGCATTGGGGCTGCTGTGGTTGCTACAAAGTTGGGACGGGCTAGAATCCCTAAGGCTGTTCGGAACCTCCATCACAGCCTATCTTATTACTGGGGTATAAGAGTTTTGGCTGGGAGGGGAATTTTGGAGGAGGAGAAGGTGGAAAACCTTTTTTTATTATTATTGTTGGTTTTTAACCAGAAAATGTAGTGTCAGCACAAAGAAGCTTTTTGCAAATCTGTCAAAATGTTAAGCAGCTTTTTTTTTGCTTTTAAATCTGAAGTATGTTTTGAAGCACTTTGGAAACGCAAAGCACTAGGAGTGCTAAGTACTCCTTATCGTCTGTCTAAAAGTGGCATTTGAAAAGCAAAAGATGTATCTGTTTCAGGCTGCTGGCTGCTCCTTACATTTTTCCAGAGCTGCCACCCAGCCCTTTGCCTCCCTCCCATGGGGGAAAGTGTACTCCACCATGCTGGGAGCAGAGGGTTCCCTAAGGGAGAAGAGGAGACCTGCTAAATCCCTCACTTGCCTTTGGGGCACAGGTTGGCTTCCTTCCTCCCTACCTCCTTTGATCGAGAAAAGGGAAAAATGAAGTTGAGTTTCAGTTTGAGTGGTCCTAGTCTGGAACTATGGCCGTTTCTTTCAGCTCCAGAGACATCTTTATAGAGTTTCCTGTCTGAAAAATTGCACCTTATTAGCTTAATTGAGGAACTAGGAGATGTCTGTCCTCCTACAGGGAGTGGGGAGAGGAAGGGAGGGGGAACCAGGAGCTGTCTTCAGTAGCTTCAGGATTTTTCCAGAGGCCGTTTCCTCGCCTCAACTCCAACAGAACACCAACAAAAGAACTAAAATAATTTATATGAAGCTTTTGTTCTGTGTATTTCAAGAACCTTTTGAGCAGGCTAAGGGCAGAGAAAACCCTTTTCCCTCACCTAGTCAGCTCTACAGCATGGGGGTCAACACCCCAGTCCTCTCGCTGGGTTTTCAGCACCAACTTTTCCCTCAGTGTATGCACGTCATTAGAATGCTTTTGCACACTGACTCGTCTAGTTTGGTGTGCTCCCTTTCTGTTGCAGGGGGAAGATGGGGAACAAAGGAGTCAGTTAGAGGGGAGGGTCCCTGATTATTTTTGTTCCTGTCTCTTCAGTTGTTGCTGTTGTTCCCATCAGCACGCTAGAGTGTTGGAGTCTTTGCACACAGAAAGTTTCCTTTTGCACAGAAGGAGCTTCTAGCTTTTGTACAGACTAATTGAATGTATTTGGGGAGGGGGGAAATAGGGAGTAAACCAATTCCAAACAAACAAATCAGAGTATAATGCCTTTTCTGAGCAAGTATGTGCTGTAAAAGGAGATTGTAATAGCAAAGGGAGGGCAGGCTCAAGTATAATTTGACACAAAGTGTGGTTTTATTTTTGTACTGATATGGATAAGAGACTGTACAGCATCTATTTATTTAGATGATTTATGTGGTAAATGTTGCAAACAAAATTATTAAAATATTAAATATGAGAACTGACATTTACCTCATGGTATGTTTGTGTGGTCATTTACCCCCCTTTGCTTTAATTCTACAGCTGAATTATTTTCCAACAGTCACATCTATTGGTGTATAAACATGCAGTGCAGCTGGAAAAAGAATGGAAAATGTGTATGCGTGCGTGAGGAAGATCAGTAAAGAAGTATTGATGAAGAATGGAGCCTGCAAAAGGCTGTTTCTGACATTACTCGTTACTTTGGTTGGAGGAGGTCAAGGTTGTATTAATTTTTAACCCACTGGGTAAGTTAGAGCTGTTGAGAAGTGACCTGGGATGACTGGTCTTTTATGGATTATAATTTGAAGAGGAGAATGCCAATGGCAGGGTGGCTGTTGCTCTGGGTTTAGGGAGTTCTCTACATCCTTGACTGACGCTGCAGTGCCAGGACAGCTCTGCCAGCACCAGAAGAGTGCTGATATGCCCCATATCCTGCATCTCATTGGAATGGAGAAAGTCTGAGGTAAGGCCTGGGCTGCCAGGCATGCTCTGCAGTGCTTGCCAGCAGGACAGCAGCTCTCCTCCAAGCCAAAGCCTCCAATGGTTTGGCCAGCAAGGTGTACAGGAACCTCTTCAGCAGCACAACTGCTCCTGGGTGCTTGGCCCCTGGTTCACCCCAGGACTTAGCCAAGGAGCCCGAGTCCTGGAACAGCTGATATTCCATGGAGGAAATCCCAAATGTTTTTTAGTCCACTTGGGTGCCTAGCTTGCTCCCTCAAGGTGTGTCCCACTCCATCCCCTGTGGAGGGGGAGGCCAGGTGTTTATCAAGGTACCTGGACAAGAGAATGGGGCTGTCTGAGATACCTCTAGCAGATGTAATGTGAGGGAGAGCCCTTCAACTGAATGCAGCTATGGCATCAATCACAAAAGCATGTGGAGTAAAAGCAGAGGAGTGGGGTGCCTTTCCTGAGTCAGTCATGGCTCAAGGCAGCATGGTTAGGTCTTGCCTATGTTACCAAAGTGCCGTCAGCATGCTTGCCTTGAGCCAGGGAAGCTGGAATTGAGTGATGGCATCAGAGCAGGACTCCAGCCAACCACTTACTTTCTGGCAGCAGCTAGCCAGTCAGGTGAAGTTGTAAGAAACTGCAGTGCAGAGTTACGGGAAAGCCTGCTCTGGAGATTGTATCTTCCTACCTGTGCCAATGCTGCAGAGGCTGGCTGGTATTAGAAACAGCTTGTCCTTTTGCATGCATGTGCTGGCTGGATTAAAGGTTAATCTGGGCCGTCCTTTTTTTTTTAATAATCTATTGCTGTGCCACCCCTCTGAGCCATGCAGTGCAGCTGACTTGTCTTACACTGTCTCTCCATTGGATGCCTGAGAACAAGGGCACTCGGCGAAGGGAAACCACAAGAGTTGAGCAGTTCAGTGTTCTCCGAGAAGCACAGAGTGCAATGCAGCCTGTGTGACCCCTGTGGTAGCAATCACTTCCTGTCTGTTCAGTGCCACACAACCTCCCTGCTCTTCACAGCATTTTGCTTGCCAAGCAACTGCTTTTGAAACAAGAATGCAAGGAATCTGGGGGACTTGTGTAATTATCTTGAGCCAGTGGCAGCCTGGGCAGCTGGGCCTGCTTTGGGAACTCCTAGGCAGGCCCCAGGCATATCATACCATCCTGTTACTGTAGGCACAGCACAAACCCCATGGGCCATCTCTCTCTGCTGCATTAAAAAGTTAGTGGGCTGGAGGGCTGGTTGTTCTGGCTACTGCTTGGGCCATGCTGAGCCACCCATACCTGGTGCGCAGGGTCAGTTCCAAGGGACCTGCCTTTACTTGTGTGTGTTTCAGAGCTGCAGCAGGGAAATCCCAGCACACATTCACCTGAATGCCCATAGTGCCAAGGGTTTGCTTGGAAACCTACACGGCATTGGCTTGAGGGGCTGGGTTGTGTGCAGCTCCTCCTAGTATAGGTGAGGAACTGACCATTTGCTTTCCAAAATCTGCTGCTCCTATCAGCTCACTGGAGCGAAGAGCAGCAGAGTCAGTTGATGAGCCCTTGGAGCTGTTCTCCTGGAGCCAAACACGGCTACTCTTGCCAGGCCCACAAAAAACGAGCTTGGAGGCAGCTACTGACTTTGAGCAGGTGAGTTTCCCATTATCAAGTGTCATTTCAAAAACACATAAAAATATTCTCGCACCTTCTGCTGTCCCCCTGTGTCCATACACCATTGGCTAGGGGTTTTGATGTGAAAGATTTTCTTGTTCTCCCAAACCTTATCGCTTCCAGGCATTACTTCCAGACTTCCTGGTGCTAGTAAAAAGTGATACAGTGTATCCTATGGCACTAGGCTTTTGCAGGCAATGAGTTGCAAGAAAAGTATTTTATTTCAGTGTCTAGTGAACAATAGCTGTTCAGGGAGGGCTGTCTTCCCAGGTGGGTTGGTTTTTTTCTTAAGTGTTTTACTAGAAATGTGAATGAAACAAAGGAAATGCCCAACAATGCCCTAAACAGCTGGATATTCTGCTACTATTTTGCTTTGTAAGAGAAAAAGATGAAAGCGTCAGGCCATGCCTCACGGCAGCTTGCAGTGATTTGAACAGTGACTGTGGCTGGAAAGAAGGTTCTGCTGACAGGTGGAATGAGAAAATAATTAGAAAGAGCACATGGAGCTCTCTGAAAAGCTGCTGTCCCTTCTAATCCACACATCACGGTGCCTTTTGCTCCTGTCCTGAGGCAGGGTGTGCTATTCATGATTCACAACTCTGTTTTGGGACAAGGCCACCAATATTGGTTGCTGCACATGTGTTTGTGTAGCCATGTAAAGACTTTTCCCCCTTTGGATTTAAGGGTGCCTGCTTTTGAGGGTGGATGATGTTGCTGGTTGAGAGCTCAGTTGCTTGACACTCGGCTACAAATATAAAAGCAGTTGTTTAAACAAAGTGAACAGTAACAAACTAATTTAAATGTGGATGGTGTTAATGAACACTTAATGTGCAAAGTTAAAAAAGTGAAAAGCAAAATGCAATGTGTGTGATCGACTTGTTCTTTTGAAGTCGCCTTCAAGCATATGAAGAACTGAGATTAAAAAAAGGTGGTGTCTAGAGAAAAGGAGCAGTCTGGAAGGCCTTAACTCACTCTAGGTGAAAATCTTGGGCTTTTGTTCCTGCCTGGCCTGTGATGCCAAACACCTGAGAAATGGCTTCTTAGAGCCTATTCTCAAATTGAGAGGTATGACCTAAACGCAGAATTATCAGTGATGAAGCACTCTGCAATTCAGTCCCTGACCTCAGAAACATGTCATTCTCTGAATTGTTCACATGTCCTGAACCAGGGTCTGTGTGATTGTCTCCATCAGCATTCAGCTTTCCATTAACCCCTCTTTAAATGGGGACATGGCAGTGAGGAGCACATCCTCTCCTGAGTCACTTTTCCTCCGGGCAGAGAGCATGTGTTGGCTGCAATATTTCAGCTGCTAAGGTGAAAAAGAACAAAACACTCTGACAGATCTTGCCTGAATCACAGGCAGCAAGGAAAACATTCATTGTCCTACCTGCCTGCCTTGACTTTGGGAAATCCATCCTTGCTAGTACTGATATTATAGCCATAATATAGCTGTTTCCAGAATTCCCTCCTTCTGGGTGAAACCCCTGAGCAAGAGTTGGGAAGGGAATGAGTGCAAATGGACAAAAGGTTAGCAAGGGCCACAGGGGCTGTGAGGGGTCCCTGCCAGCCCAGCTGAGGAGCAGGAAGCAGAGGGATTCCAGTGCTCTGCAGGTACCTTGCTGGTAACAGTGGGTTTAGAAAGAGCAGCAAATGCAGAACCATTGCCTATAGCCCTCATTACAGTTCCAACTTTTTCCAGAGGGTATCTGAAATGCACAGCCTCCTCACCCAAAAACCAGGCGAGAAAGCAGAAGAGGGCAGATAAGGTCCTCCAGGTAAGGGAGGACCCTTCCTTCCACATAAAAACAGCTGCAGGGCTGTGAGCTTCCATTTTGAATCACAGAGAATGATTTTTAACCCTTTTTAGCACCTGCAAGAGAGTGTAAAGTATGCTTCAAATGAGTTTGCAGTAATTGTGAAGGCAGGGAATTCCTCTAAGTGACTTAACATTTTTCTGGTTTCCTTACAGGTTTATGTGGCATGATTGGCCCATTTACCTCGCAGTACCTTACATTGGCTCAAAAATTGTACCTTATACTGACACACACTCAAACCAGCTAAACGGATTAAAACACAGAAAAAGGCAAGAAAATATTTAAGCGCCTTTATTGCTAGTTTTTGCCTGGTACGTGCTTCAAGGCAGCCTGCTACCCCGCTGAGGGGGTGACGGTGCATCTACAGCG
>VYXD01000543.1:20691-41420 GCA_013397195.1 Hylia prasina
ATAGCACCTGGGAACCCGAGGAGAACATCCTGGACTCCCGCCTCATCGCCGCCTTCGAGCAGAAGTGAGTGTTCATCCCCCACCCTGGGCTGGGGGGGCTGCAGCAGCAGGTTTGGCTTTGGATAGGCGGGCGGGAAACAGAGCGTCCAGGCGCTCCATTTTTTTCTTTTTTCTTTAACTTGTATGCTTCTGTTTGTCCCTGTGGGAAGTTTTAACTTCTTGATAAATTTGATTCCCTAAAGGGAACGAGAGCGTGAGCTGTATGGGCCCAAGAAGAGAGGACCTAAACCTAAAACTTTTCTGCTGAAGGTAACTCTTATTTAAATAACTTAGGCCTAGCAAAAAAATCTCTCAAACCTTGCCGGCATGTGCCCTTGGAAGGAGTGGACTTTCAAGTGACTTGTGCTTGATGCCTGGCTCTGGGAGCGCGAGGAAAACCCGACAGGAAAGGGGGGGTGGGCAGAGGCGCAGAAGCGTGTGAGGGGAGAAGGCGTGTGCGTGCAACGAGTGCCTCAGCAGGACGGTCAGCACACGCAGATGTACATGGTGAGCCTGCAATTTCTTTTTCCAATATCCTCTCCTTCCCATGGACTTCTGTTGCCACAGTAGAGAGCTAGTCAGTCCTGTTCCCTCTTCCTTCAGCAGGCTGTTTCATCCGACCCGTGCCCTGCAACTTAGCAGCATGCTGAGCAGTCAGGCAGCAGAGGTGGGAATCCTGCTGCCACTTGTGCTCCTCTGATTGCATTTAAGGATGTAGGTGTTCCACAGGAGTTTCATGAAGGGTTCATGCTTTGATCTGTAAACTGCAGGCTTGTTTTGCTTTTGCAGAGGGTGGAGGGTGGCTGGGAGGAGGAGGAGTGTTTCACCTCTGCATAGGATGGCAGCTGAAGTTTCCAGTTCCCCTCTGATAGACTCAGCATCTCTGTAAGATGTCATAGCATCTCTGCTTGCTTGCAGAGAAGAGCAAAGAAGGTAGTTCCTAGTGCAGGCCTTCTTGCCCTGTATTTTTACCTGCTCCTTTTTTAATTAAGAACTCCGGTAGTTGCGTGACTGTTACGTGAGCTCCGTGAATTTATTAGCTTACAGATGAAATGCCTTGCTCTACTCCCCTATTTCCTCCCCTTCCTCTCCAACTGTCACAATCTCAGGCTCCAAATGAGCACAGAAAGAACACACCTTTGTACAGTTCAGACAGATGAGCAAGTCCACAGTTCCTGTAGTTTTATTCTGATAGGAAGCCCTGAAACAGCCAGTGTACACCCTGTAGTAAGGCATCACTATCACCAAGTCATCCTGTGGCTTTGTGTGTGTTTCCCCATCTGTGAAACAGGTTAATACTTCCCTTTGCCTGGCAGCAGTAGGAGCTTTACTCAAGTCAGCACAGCACTTTTAACTGCATGAGCACCAGAAAGCGCAGTGAGGGGTAGGGTGTCACTTCTCTGCTTTGTGAGGGCATAATGAAGCACACAGGAGAAATGTAGGAACAGGCGTATTCTGATGCTCTGTGTGAAACCCAGGGGACCATGGTAATCCTTGGCAAGTCCTGCTGATGGAACTGTCCTCCCTGGTCGCCTGGTTTTCTGCTAAAAAAGCGTTCTGTATCTGTAGCCCCAGAATTGCAAGCATCTCTTATGTGCTACCTCTTATGCTGTATTCAGGGAACACAACTAGTTGGCTTTCCTCTTTCTGGCAGTCATGCATTAAATGTAACCCTTGTGTTTAGATTTCCAGCAATGCAAAAGAACACTTGAAGGGAAAACCACCAGCTTGAAATAGTTCTATGCGTGCATTAAAAAATACTGGTATTTGTAACACTTGACACTATTCAGAGCTGTAGAGAGGTGACTATGCTATGTATAATCAGTTTCTTTTATTTTTGATTCTGAATGTGATACGGCCATATCTACTGCCATATCACTCATTAAAAAAAAAAAAGAATCACTCATTTTCACTCATTTAAAAAAAAAAACAAGCCAACCCCTGAACTCAAAACCCATTCATTTCTTATCTTTTCCCCTTACCCTTTGACCCCCCACTAAACTTAACGTGAATTTTCAGCAGCATCCTTTGACTCACGTCCATGACATGTTTCTGTGGCACATAGTCCTCCTGCCAGCTCCTCAAATGGTAATGGAAACCTGTGGGTTTGCAGAGCTGGCTTGGTACTTTGTAGAAGATGGATCGTGATAGCGAGCAAGATCAGCTCTCCTGAGGGCTGGTGCCATGTAGTGGGAGTGGCTGGCAGGGCAGAGCACTACCATTTGTTTTGCACCTCTGGGAAACAGAGTTGGTGGGATTGTTAGTGCTCTGACTTGCTGTTCTTCTGTGACTTTGAATCCTACCCTAAAAATAGCACCCCAGACCAGGCAGCGAGAAGTAACTCTGTCTGAGCCAGCCCCATCTGAACTTTTTTGAGCTCTGTTCAGGCAAACCAGAATCAACACAACTGCAACTAGAGTTATGACAGAGACAATGAGATGGTATGCAACTCAGTTCTTCTGACCCACAGCACAGGTGCTGCTGTGGGAGGAGTTGGATTGGGTTCTACCTTGTGCATTGCTAACAGTATTTTCAGTTCTTTCAGCTGCAGAGTCTTGCCAGTGAGAATTTCGGAAGCAGGGGAAGAAATTTGATTCTTGTGTCGCAGAGGGAGTATTTGGAGTTGGCAGTTAGAACAATATTCTTTTTGATCTGTTAACAGATTAGGCCTGGATGTAGTGATGTTTAAGCAGAAATCTGGCCTAGAACTGTTTTGATAGACTAGTCTGCCCTTGACTTGGTGGCTTGCTAGGTTTTTCCATATGTATCAGTGCTTAAACCTAGGCTTCTGAGTCTCCAGAATGGCATCCAAATAACTGCCCTGATATGCCACTCAGTCCATTGGCTTGTGTGGGTGTTTTAGCTTGCAGTTGGGACTAGGTTTATCCTGGGATTAATTCTCAAAAGTTGCAGATAAGCACCCAGAGGGATTTGCAGAAAGCACTCCAGCAGGTTAGTGGCCCACGCCTTTGGAAAAGCTTTGAAAAGCTGCATCTTTGACCACCTGCTGCCTTTGTGAGCCAGGCTTCTGTTTCTGAGAGCTGTCTAACACTTGCCCTTTTGATCAGATTGCAGAGGCACATCACAGTCCAGGCTTTGTAATACCACTATCAAGACGGCCGGTGTTGAAAGCAGCCCCTGCAAACTTAAACTGCAAAGTTTTGGGCAGGAAATGGGTCTTTGTCCTTTGCATGCTAGGGGCAAACTTTCCCACAGCTGAGCTCAAGCTTGACAGGGAGGCTGTGATTCTTGGGAGGCTGCTGGTCTGCTGCAGCCCTGTGCTGAGCGGATGGGAAATGAAGTCCTTGGTCTGAAACGGGCAGCACTGTACGTAAGGTTCTTACCTTATTTTTTAGGTATCTGGCAGAAGTCATCCTTGAGGACAGGCCCTTCAGCATGGACACTGGTGTGAGGTTAGAAAGAGACATAGCACGTGCTGTAGTGATCTTCCTCTTTTTCTCCTGCTCGATTTGCTCTTTTTATTTCACATTTTTCTCTGGGCACTCCACTGTGTGAAATGCAAACCACACCAACTCATCTAATAAAGTCTAGCAAGTGCTATTCAGAGACAGAGCCCGATCTTAAGGCTCAGTGGGTGGCTGGCAAAGACCCCTAGTTGGAGTGGCCATAAATACTAAGGTGACAGGAGTGAAGGTTAATGGGAAGGAAGAAGTAAGGGAGAACACGAGTAAAGGGATTCTTAGTAGGAGACTGGGGAAGAAGGGGCTGAGCAGCATGGTGCTCTGTCCTTTCACCCTTTCTTGAACTCCAAAGCTGGAATTGGATTTCTTTTGATCTCCTCCCCGTTCGTAAATTATCCTGAGTAATTTGAAAACAGACCGTTCCCCTTTTGTAGCATTTTGTTCCCAATCCAGAGGGAAACTTTAGTTTATGGCAGTGTTGCTTGGGAGAACTGTGCTATGAACTGGCTTGCTTTTGCCTTGTCACTTGGAAGACTGCAGAAGAAAGAGAGTGATAAAAAAGCAGAATGGCAGCCAAAAAGAGGAAAGAAGAGCTCTTGCAAATGCTGTTTGGAGCAAAGACTTGGGGAATGCAGGTGGAGAATTAAAAGACAAAGCAGAGCCAATAATTCATGAGAGAGTAGCACTATTGTGGCACAGCAGCACTACTGGAATTGGTGAGACTTTGAAATAATTAACTAGAAATTCATTGCCTTACAAGGTCTTTGGTTTGGTTTTTTCATTCCAAATTGGAGAGATTTTGATACAAATCAGGTAAGAGTGCACGTGTCTGTGTACGTGCTTGTGTGCCTCAGTGCGTTAAGAGAATGAATGAACAAATATGCTTGCTAGGCCTCGAGGGACACTTATTCAGAAATAGTAGGGAATGGGGGAGATACACTAGTTCCCAGGGGCAGTGAGGGAGAGCTGTGTAAGATAAATAAAGGTGATACATATCCCAGATGGGAAGAGGGGGAAGGGAAGCAATCCCAGCAATTGGCTTGCTCTCATGACAGAGCACTGCAGCAAGCCTCCAGAAGCTGCATCCTGATATAGGCTGAGCTGTAAGCAGAGAGTGAATTACTTTGTGTACATGCTAAGTACCTCTTCAGCAGTGAGCACATCTTGTGGGTGAAAGCAGCAAAACCTAGAGAGGTAGTTTCCATGTGGAAAACTTGTGAGCCAAGTAGCAAACTGGTGACACAGCTGAAAGGATTCAGTGGATTTGTTTTTCAAAGACCTTATCCTCATATGGCTTATAAATGTGATTGAGGAATGGATCCGGAGCAGGGAGAAGTGCATTTCCAACAGATGAAACTGAATGTTTACTCTCCAAACCAAAGGTAGCAAGTTACTTAATCTAAAGTTGGAAACAGGGGAAGGAGAGCCTCTGTGCTGTCCTCTGCAGTGAAGGGACGGGTTCGTTAGGTGATGCCTGAATAAACCTGATCCTGTGGTAGGAATACTAAGATTCCCAAGTGAGAAAGCTCTGGGGGCTGGTCTTAGATAAAGCATCTGATAGATTTTTCTTGAAACCTTACCTGGAAAAACAAGGTAAGCTGAATATTTGCATGTAAACGCTTTTTGGAACTTGCATTGAAGCTGGTATCCGCAGAGAGCAGTGTAGCAGCAGGGAAGGACTGTTGGACCCTAATTTACCCTCTCTTAATAATCTGACCAAAGTATCAATGCTGCATGTAGACTACCTGGAGACTACTGAAGGTGGAATTTAATAAAGGCAGATAGCTGAAACATGAGTTAGAAACAGTTCCAGCCTTGAGAAAGTGCCCCAGAAGTAACTGGAAACGCAGACACATAGCATGTAAATGAGACCTGCTGGTTCTGGCACACTGGAAAAGTCCAGGCCATGTACCAGGGCTCTGCACTAGCTGCTGTGCAAGCAAAAAACCAAGACAGGCCTCTCTGTGAAAACAGGACAGGAGCTGGTTAATGTGTACAGGCAGAGAAAGTAAAATCAGTAGAGCTATGGAAGTGGCTAGGTGGTGACCATCCCACCATTATCACTTTGTTTAATGTGGCTGATGGGAAGCTTTGCTCAGAAGTTTTTGGGGTGTATAAGGAAACTGAGGTGTTCATGTTTGCTTCCCCCGTACTTCTGGGAAGCTGCCTTCTTTCTCTCCTTGGTGATGGAGGCGGTGCTGGTGGAAGGTGACAATCAGATTAGACTTGGAGCAGAATGGCACAGAGGGGACAGAACTCCTCACCAAGGCATGATTACAGGGTAGGCAATTAATCTGAAAGATGTGCAGTGTTGGAAACAGGAGAGGCCCTGAACGATACCTGTGTCCATCCACTGAAGCTGTAGAAGGATTTTCAGTGATGCATCTGTCTGTCACCTCTGCCTGGCTTCCCTGTCCTGTATTTTTTGGAATGGGACATTGTGTTGCATTTTGCTCTTGGCTCAGCAGTGGTAAATTCGTGAGAAACCCAAAGCACAAGAGCAGCAATGCTGGAAGGGCTGGCTGTGATGTGGAGCAGGATGAAAAGGAACAAATTTATTAGTTGGGGTTGTGCTGGTATGTAGTGTCAGAAAGCAAACTTTAGCTTGTCCTTATGTCTGCCGTCTGCTTCAGAGGGACCCGTGAAGAGATGGAGCAAGCACAGCCCAAATGTGCATTTGCCTGTGACCTGACCTGGTCTGCAGCGTCTCCAAGTTGTATATTGATGAAATGGGAGGGGGAGAGTTGATGTGTGGTGCAGGGACTTCATCTGGTGCTGTTGCTGTGCTCAGGGCTGTACAATGCCTGTGACAGGAACGGTGTCTTATTTTCTCAACAGTTTGGGCCAAGGAGTAACACACAAGGCTGAACAAAGAGTAACTCGATGGACACTGGGATGCTTTCTGCTCCAGCAGAATGTGTTGGGGTTTATGTGTGCTGGGAACACTTCCCTTTAGCTAGGTGGAAACGGCCCTGTTTGTTAATGTGCAGAGTGTCTGCCTGCCTTGGGGTTGTGCTAACTTGTCTCTGTTTCTTTGTCAGTTGGCTAACACAGAATCTAGGTCCCCAGTCAGGATGAGCCTTCAGCCGCATCATCCTCAACCTCAAAGTCATTGAAAAAGGTGGGAAGACTGTTTTCTTGTACAGAGAAGGAGGCCTCATTTTTGCAGCCCTTTTAAAGCCAGAATACAAGTACTGAAGTAGTACTGAAGGCTGTGATCATCCAGTGTTAGTCAGAGAGGAACAAAATGTCTTCACGTCTCTGTTCTCTGCTCATTCTGCTCTGCACTGAAGGATCTTCAGTGGTTCCCATGGGTATCTCTGTGAGAGAAGAGGGACTCTGCCTAACAGCAAAGCTCTGGAGCTGTAGGGGCAGAACTTAGAGCTTTTTGTGCAGGGGCTGGCTGGGCCCCTTGCTTAGGTCTATTAGATCCCTGCCTTCACATGCACATTTTTTTCCCCAGGCATTTCTCTTGTAGGAGGCACAGGCTGCAGGGTGACAAAGGAAATGGAGTTGAGTGCTAAGCTCTTAACTGGCAAGAAGCCATCCCCATCTTGGCGTGTACAAAAGGGGCAAGGGGATGGAAAAGTTGGGGAGGAAAAGCAGCTGTCGTCTTCTAGCGCTGCAGTTCCTGCTGTGCCCACGAGGTGGGAGAAGCTGCTCGCGGGATGGGCAGTCACAGGGTGGGGGCTCGCCTGTCCCCTCCAGGCCTGTGTGACTTCTACCTGTCACCAGTGCTGAGAGGGAACATGGGAGGGGGTTGGTTTGGGCAAGTACTGGGCTGCAGGTGGAAGGATGAGCTATACAAGCAGCTGTGCTCTGATGAGATGTGTTGTAAGAATAGACTCTGGGTTTCCATGCCCACAGGTCACACAGCACCATCTTACCAATGAAACTGTTGTTCCTGCTGCCAGAAAATGTTCCTGTCTCTGGTGCATGAACCAGGGCAGTTTTTGGCACTAGAAGAGCTTTAAAATGTTGTTGTCCAGGCCTGGCTCTTGGGGAGGGCCGGCACTGAGCAGTTGAACATGTGCTGTTCCTGCTCTGGTCCAGTGCTAGGTTTCAAACAAGTGTGGTGCTCAAAAGGACAAGTGAATCTCTTCTTTGGAGGTGCAGTTAAATTTTATTTGAATTCCAGCTGGCCTCATCTCTGGCTTTCAACTCTGGACCTTGCTCCCACAGCACAGTAAGGATGAATGACTTGCATGTGACCCTAGTTAAAAATTAGATCTCTAAATTTCTTGTTTAACGAAGACTGCTCCATCAGACCATTCTCAGCAGCCTTCGTCTGTGTTCCTCAAGACCGCCTTCTGCCATGCTTTTCAGAGACAATTCTCATTAGGCATTACTCTGCCTCTTTCCTCTTATCTTGTGCTCAATTCGTAGAGAACCTGGTACAATCCCTGTGTAAGTTTGGGTGCTGTCTCAGCACTGACAGCCCCAAGTGCCTGGGTTGATGCTGGCTTCTTTGGCTGACAGTGGAGGGTTGTGCACATTGACTGATGATGACCAAGAAGGGCTTTGGAGACTATTAACTCTGAAACATGCCTGGGAAGTGGCAGTTTCTCCCTGGGGAAAGCATGTATCAACAGGGGAACAACCTAGGGAGATATTAGCTGCCCAAAAATGATACAGACCATGTTGTATGCCTGTCTGGGGGCTGTGCTAGAGCTATCAATAGTTTGTGGGGGTGTACCTGCACTTGTCATTGATGTTGGGTGTAAACGTGTCATGGTACTGCCGGTGAGTGCTTAGACTGAAGTGAGCAGTGCCCAGTTTGAGATCTGGCAGCACCTAGGCTGCCTCTCTGACCCTGTTTGTTTTCTTTTTCCCCACCACCGCAGGCTCGGGCCCAAGCGGAGGCCCTCCACATTGGGGATGTACACTTTTCTGTCAAGCCTGGTGCCAGTACCTCCTCTCCCAAACTCCACTCCAGTGCTGCAGTGCACCGGCTCAAGAAAGACATCCGGCGATGCCACCGCATGTCCCGGCGCCCCCTGCCCCGTCCAGACCCCCAGAATGGTGGGAGCGTGGGTGGCGGGGCCGGCATTCGTCCTCCTGTCTCGCCCTTCTCGGAGACCGTCCGCATCATCAACCGTAAGGTGAAACCCCGTGAGCCCAAACGCAGCCGCATCATCCTCAACCTCAAAGTCATTGACAAAGGTGGGAAGCCAGCCAGTGGGGCCGGGGGCCTGGCTCGGCCCAAGATCCCGTCCCGAAACCGTGTCATTGGCAAGAGCAAAAAGTTCAGCGAGAGCGTCCTCCGCACTCAGATCCGCCACATGAAGTTTGGCACCTTTTCGCTCTACAATAAGCCGTCTGCTGCACCTGCTCCCTCTCTGGAGGGCAAGGGGGAGGCCGAAGGCTCCCAGGCAGCCTCCTGTGGGCTCATTATGGGCTCTACCCCTTATGATGCCCCCAGCTCCAGCTCCTCTGGCTGCCCATCACCCGCTCCCCACTCCTCCTCTGACCCAGATGATTCCCCTCCAAAGCTGCTCCCTGAGACCCTCAGCCCAGGCATTCCCGACTGGCGTGAGTCGGAGGTCCTCGATCTCTCAATCCCACCTGAGTCGGCTGCCACCAGCAAGCATTCTCCTTCGGGAGGGTGCAGTGGGGGGCAGACGCCCTCCTTGTCCCTCTCCTCTTCTGACCCAGAGCAGGAGGCCGGCGACTGGCATCCTGAGATGTCCCCTTGCTCTAATGTGGTGGTCACAGATGTCACCAGCAACCTCCTCACTGTAACCATCAAGGAGTTCTGCAATGCAGAGGATTTTGAGAAGGTGGCGGTGGGTGGTGGTGGAGGAGGCAGCAAGTGAGCAGCCAGGTCCCCCTGCTCCAGGGGTGTGGGGGGAGCTCTACCTGAGAGAAGTTGTGGTGCGAATGGCTGTCCTTAGTTCTCTCCTTCCTCCCCTTGGCTGTCCCTCTGCCCTCACTGCCACCCTTCCTCCTCCTTTCCTCCTGCCCACATCCTCTTGCCTGGAGGCCGGAGTGTGTCAGTGGGGGTGTGGGAGCATCCACTGTTCCTGGGTGTTTGCACTGCTAGGAGGAGGCAGGGAGGCTTGTGGTGGGGCTGGGGAGTGGTTGTTTGTCCTTGAATGTGGTGTTGTCCAACGGGCAGTGGAGCCTTTGGGGCTGAGGGATGAGTGAGCGTGTGTCTGTGCGCCTGTGCAGGCGGTGAGGAAGGTGCTGCTCTTCCTCATTCCCCTTCCATCTTTGACAGAAACTGAAGAGGAGCTCCAAACCTTTGAGGGGAGGATGTAAGAGGATTGGAGCCTTTGCCCATGTCCTCCAGACCACCTCCTACAATGTGCATGCAAGACTCTTCTATTCTTCCTTGCCGTGACTACCATCCTGCCATCCTTCCCCTCTTGGCCTGTGGCCTGGATCTTCCCTCTCCTCTGCTGTCCTTGTGGCAGTTGCTGATCCAGATGCCCTCAGAGTGAGGGGGAGAAGGACAGGTGAAATGTCATGCCTGGAAGGTGCTTGCGAAAAAGCTGGGCTGGTGGGGCGTGCCCCATGCAGCCTATGCCTCGTATTGGCTTCCCCTTTTC
Source organism: Hylia prasina (assembly GCA_013397195.1). Lineage (NCBI taxonomy): Eukaryota > Metazoa > Chordata > Aves > Passeriformes > Sylviidae > Hylia > Hylia prasina. Next base: position 30,704 of record VYXD01000543.1, read on the forward strand.
CTTTGACTATTGGTGCTACCTTGGCAGTTGTATGGGTGCTTTCAGCTGCCCTGATCCCTCCTCTTCTGCATCTTCCAACCTGTTTAGCTCCTCAGGAGAAGGGGAAGAAGAGTCTGCTCCCAGCCAGCCCATATCTTCCTCCTGATGTTCATCACTTCCACTTGTTTGGGAGAGAGGGACATGAAATGCCTTTCCCTGGTCTTTCCGTGGCAGAAGCAGGAGTGGGCTGTGCATCCATCCTTCAGTTTGTGGAAGATAATGCCAACAGCGTGACAGCTGCCCCAGCCACATGAGGCTGCTCTCCTGCCTTGTGCATACACTTCCTCCAGCCCTCTTTGCTTCCTCTTGCTCCTTCCAAAGGAAGGAGGGGTGGATGCCAAGGCAGGTTGTTTGTTCTTCCTGTTTGCTTTTGCCCCTCCTGCTCTCCTCTCCCTCTGGTGGGTGGCCTGGAAGAGGTTTCCCCTCTGTCTTGTCAGCATCTGAAACAGCCCTTACAACTGTCAACCAAAGGTGCTCATAAGAAATACCCGTCTCTCTCACATCCTATGCATGTGTGCTGGATCTCTTCCCCTAAAGCTCCTGTGAGCTGATCTAGAAATTCCCTTCTCTTCACCCCTAGCAAGTAGGAGGGAGCAAGACCACAGCTTGGTGTTTGTTCCACAGCTCCCTCTTTCCCTGACCAGCTTTATTCACATCCAAAATAAGCTCTATTTTTTGCCTGCCATTTCTGGCTTGCTCTGTTTCTGTGTGGGTCCTAAGCTTCACGGTGAGAAGCCGTTCCTTTGCTCTCCTTTCTTCCTCTACTCGCACAGGACTGAGCCTGTAGAGGCAAGAAAAAGAGGTGCTGATGAACTGGTGGGAGAGCCTCCCCCTCTCAGTGCTGTCCCTGGATGGGGCAGAAGGGTGTCACTGCTACATAACATGTTGCACAGGTGAAAAGGGTGGAAAAATTCCTCACGTCAGGGCTCATTTACTTACCTGCCCTGGGCAGGTGAACACAAGTGGAATTGGCCCCTCTGGTGCTTTCACACAAGGATGTTCAGGAGCTGTTAGCTCCGAGGAATGCTCTCCTGCAGTAGTGATTTTGTGGTTGCAGTGATCTGAGGATAGAAGGGAGGCAATTTGTGGGAGGGAAGTAATATTTGTCTGCCCAAGGGACGTTGTCAGGGTGGTAGAGGGATAGACTGGCTTCTGACCTTAATTAGGGCTTTTGTGCCCAGAGCTTGTCTATTCCCTGCCTCCAGCGCCTGGGTTGGTGTAATAAAATCTTTCCTGCCCTCCCCACAAACCTTGCCTTGCAGTGGGTGGCATTCCAAGCTGTAGGAAACGGTGAATTCACACCAGTTGCGGTTGGGTGTCTTGCAGACAGTCTGAGAGGGATTCCTGGTGCTGTTAGCACCACCCTTGGTACACCTCTTCCTTTTTCTTTCCTTGGTTAAAGAGCTTAGTGGACTCTTCGGGGATGTGCTTTCATTCACAGCTGAAGCTAGGGGCAGGGAGAAAGAGACTTCCCTGATCCATTCACCAGGCTAAGGCTTTCTATAACTTGTTGGACTTGTGTGCGTGTCTGTGTTAATACCTGTTCGTATTTTTTGTGGGTGGTTTTTTTTTTTTTGTTTGGGTTTTCTTTTGCGCATCTTTCCTGTGCCTGGCACACCCATGGATCCCTTATGTTAGCATAGCCTATCCATTTGACTGCAGCTTCAAAGGTGAGCCGTTTGTAGGCATAGGGAAAAGCTCTTTCTTAGGAAAATAATGATGAGATTCTTCTCTTTTTCCTCCCCCTTCTAAATAAGAACTAATCTGTGGCTGTGAGATAAGAGGAGCTGCTTTATGGGGTGGATGCAAACCGGCCAGTCACTTTAGGTTGTTAAGTTACTGTTTGGTGTGTATGTGGTGATGTTTTGTTTTGTGGTATCAAAGTTCTGAAAAAAGTGTTGAAACATTTAAGTGGGAGATAAAAGGGATCTTTAATAGGAAACTCTTGATGTGTTTTGGCCAAGGTGCGTTGCTTGGCAGAATTCTTTTCCCCAGTGTCTCTTGTATGGTGTTCTTTGGGGGTAAGGGGCAGGAATTGTTTAATTGAAGGGGTTTTGCCTTTCTCCAGAGTGGCAAGCAAGGGAACTGTCTGTGAAGAGCAAAACAATGGGTCATTGTAGGGATGCTCCTCAAGGACCTTCTTCCTGCAGTGAGGAGATGAGGGGACTTGTTGCAGCAGAGAAACTTGTGCAGTAGATCCTCTTTGTAGAGGAAGAAAGAAGTATGATCTGGCTTGCAGACACAGCTCACCTGCTTGTGTGACAAATCCCTCCCTGTGTGGGTCACCATGTGGGAACCAAACCCTGAACCTCTGGATCCAAAATGAGGATCCTGTGCTGTTTTGAGTTAGAGGTTTGCTAACTTGAAAGCAGCAGTCGCCTCAAGTTCCCTCAGGTGGACAAGACCCTTGAGGCTGACTAACCTACCTTCGTATTTACATGAGCTGCGCTCCTCCTTCTGAATTTTTGCCCTTACTCCTTAATGGAGATAGGAAAGCAGATTCATCCATGCCTTTTAAAATGGGCATGGAATTGAGGGAGGAGTTTATTTGAAAGTATCCCCTTCCTTTCCCCATAACCTTTAGGAAAAAAAATCAACAAAAACAGGGAGATATTCTCTGTGTCTGTGCCATGTTTGTTCTTGTCGTGTTTTTAGAGGAGATTTTATGATGGAGTGGGAAAAGTGAAATGATTAGTTTTGCATAAAAAAAAGAAAAGTTTTAAAAAAAATTTCTACAGGGAGAAAGCGAGAGAGAGTTTAAAAAGAATAATAAATGCAGTGATTGCACAAACTGTAGTGGTATTAGATGGTCCTTAGAGAAAAGAGTATTTTGTAGTATCGAAGCATGTGTGTCTGGGATGGTGTTTGGCTTGCTTGAACTGGAGGGAAAGGCATTCTAGGACTAAGCAGCAATCTCTGAGCTGAAAAGGCAAGTTGCATGTTGGAGGAACCCTGTCTACAAACCTTTCCCGTCCTTGCCTCCCAAGTGTTGGAGTGAGTTCCCTCCCCTCCCATACCTCTCCTGTGAGCTAAGGTAGAGTCTCCAAGTGGTTTTCTGGCTGAGCAGCCCTCAAAGATGGCCGGTCACATTCTGACAGAATGTGGATCAGGCCATCAACATGGAAACAGTTGACTTACTTTGCATGCACAGCAAGCTGCTGACATTTGGGGTTGGCATGTACCTTTCCTGCCAAATTGCTGTCTCTTCTCTTTTCCATCCTCTATATCCAAGCAGAATTAATCATGGTGGGCTTATTTTGTGGGAAGCAGATATATCTCCCCTCTGTAAGGCTTCTTAACTTCTTCCAATACCGGATGGGGGTGGGATTTTTCTGTATAGCATTCACCACATCAGGACAGAAAACTGAATCTCATTGGTGTGTATTCCAGCACCCCTTCTCCAACAGTGGCTGGATCGCTAGAGGCAAATGAGAGAGCTGCCTCATGTACTCTGATTGTGTTGCTGAGGGATGTGCACCTCTTTTTGGGGCCAGCAAATGCTGGAAGTTTTTAGGGTGGAGAGGGGAGTGGAACACCCTGACAGGACTATGCTCAAGTAGGGCAGCCTTCTTCTCCAGCTTCCTTCAGGGTCATGAGGAAGTGTCGCCTGAATGTTCTTTCAGAGCAAGGAGGCAGCTCTTGTGTGCTGGCTTCCCTGTCCAAGATGTCTCTGGTGTTCATCTGGCACGTGGGAGTGCCTGTAGGGAAGAGGGAAACCACCAGATGTTGGTGTCTGAACAGAAGATGGCAGGCGGGGATGCTTGAACAGCTTTTCTTGTCTGGACTTCTCTGGTGCCCTTTGCAGTGGCAGATGACTGATGTCTCGATGCTTCCCATAGTCTGGGCTGCGTTTGGGAACTTCTCTCTGCTTGTCAAACTGTCGGTGCTTCCCATGGCTTTCAACTTGGAACAGAAACCTCCTGTCTCGTGCTCTATTCTCAGTGAGCAGCATGGGACTGGAGGGGCATGAAGCTAATAAGATACAAGCTCCTTTGGGGATGAAAAACAGAAATAGTGTGGTGAGCAGGCCCAGCTGTGGTGAGCCACTGCTTAAATTCTGTTTTCAAAAGAGAAAGGGAGCATTTTTCTGTGTCTCCGCTTACTGAAGTTCCCAGGGAGATTTTGTAAAATAAGTTAAAAAAAAAAAAAATCTCAACCACAATCATGCTTTCTACCAGGTAGGAGCTGTCTCTGAGCTGAGTCTTCCTAGGGATCTCACTCCCTTCTCCAGTCCCTCTTTGTAGAGGAGGCTTCAGCAGCTCCCAGTGTTTGGAGATTATCACCTTCCTGGGGACTTCCTGGCAGAAAGAGGTTGCCATGCTTGAAGGATGGTGTCCTGAGTTCCCCACACATCTGCCCATCCCAGGCCGTGCATTAGTGGGGCTGCTCAGGAGCATGTCCTTCTTCCCAGGGAGGTGTAACAAACCTGGAGTGCGTGTTTGGCTAAGTGCTTATTTTCCCTTTTGCTTCCTTCCCCACCTTCTGACGACTTTTTCCTCCTTGCCTGGCACATCCTTTTACTCCAGTGTTGCTTGCTTCTGCTGCATTTTTCAGTTGCCCAATAATCACGCAAGAGCTGGGATCTTACTTACTTCTTATATATAAATATATGAATTTCTCCCCGTCTCACCCACCACCCTGTGTGCAGCCTCACTGATCTTCGCTCTGAAGGTGATCTGCTGTAGAGGGTTAATTTGGGGTTGGGGATTCAGTGCCTACTGAGTTCTGTTCCTTCTTGGCTTGCCATAGTTTTGCTGCCAGCGATGTCACTGCCCTGTGCCTCTGTCTTCCTCACACAAAGGGGATGGGGGTGGAGGAGACCATCCTGCTGAGGGTGCTGGCAGCCCAACTCTCAAGGCATTTGGACAAAGATGGAGTGCTCAGTGTTGCTTCAGAAATCCCCTGCTCCCTGTCTCTGCTTCCTTTTCCAGGTAATTCCAGGAAGTATCTTCATTTCACCAGTGCTCTGAGGTTGAGAAAATATTTTCTTTTTTTACTTCTGTTTTTGAGATCCTTCCCCAGAATGCAATGTGTATGGTTTCTTTTTGGGGGTGTAGATGGCAGGAGATGTTGGAGTCTGTCTCCATCCTCACCTTTGCCTTTCCGTCCTCTGCTTCTCTCACATTTTGCCATTGCCCTGTGTCAGATTGACGTGGTCAGCGGTATTTGCACCCTTTTTTGTGCACGGTCAGTCTTGGCACCAGGAGCTTCTCCTGTGTTCTGTGTGGTGCATTCTGAGGTGCCCTGTGGCCTACCTGCCTCACCTGTAAGCATGCAGCAGGACTCTGAGTTCTTTCTTCCCTTCTCTAAATTTCTTCTTCCAGGAGTGAAGGGAGATACAGTCCTGTGGTGCTTTGCTGCCTCTGGCCACTCTTCTGTCCATTCCAGCTTCTCTGTAGTGGGAAACAGACTCCAGGGCCATCCAAAAGCACAGTCCTTAGGGAGAGGGTTCTTCCATTCCACCCCAGGTGAGCTCTGTGCTTTGAGCCCACACCCTCCAGGCACTGGCAGATGGCACTGGGATGCAGGAGTGGGATGCCCTCTGTGCCCCTGGGCTGAGTGGAGCTGGGAAGTGGGCAGCAAGCAGCGTGCTGTGACACAGGGAAGAAGGTAGGTAACAGAACTGCAGTAAGATGCAGTCAGAGTGGTGCCAGCTTCTGCAACAGTTCAGAAAACATGTCTGCTGGGAGGAAAGGGGCATGGTGAGACATGCAGGCGAAGTGTTAATTCCCAGTGCAGGGCCCTGGTTCTTTACTTCATTCCTTGTTCAGCTGAGCACTTAGAGCTCACATTAAACCTCTGGAACATGGCTGGGTGGGTCAAAGCATTTGGTGGGGCTTCAGGGCCTCGTAGGACTTTTCCATGCTCTCAAGCAGCCCCCCAGCTGGCTCCTGCTCTCTAGGGATGCTGAGGGTTTCCCTCTGGGCAGAGCAGCAGGAACATGCTCTTGCATGGGTAGGTTGCTCTTCAGCTGCCCTGGATGGAGCCTGCTGCTTCCAGCCCCCAGCTGCAATGTGGGGGCAGAATCATAGGTCAAGTTCTCAAACGGAACAAAAAATTAATCTTTCTGATGACTTTCTTTCTGCCTGCACATCCCCCAAGCAAATCAGCTCAGTGTGCTGTCCTCCTTCCTCTTCTCCTCTGTGCCATTAAGCCTTGTACACTCCCTAAGGATAGAGGAGACTCCTGCTTTGGGATTTTTTTCCCCCCGTTTGTTTTCTTTTTGCATAGAAAGTTGACTGCTGGTGGTGGAGGACAGGGGCCTGCTTCATCTGTTCCTTCCTTTCACCTTCCCCTGTACCAAGCTTAGGCTCAAATGCTGCAGATTCCTGCAAACACTGAACTTGGAGAAGGCAAGTGACCCCACTGAGTTCTGTGGTACTTGGGTGCTTCAGATTCTGCACCTGTGCTTGAGCTTTGGCAGCATCAGAGCCCTTCCTTTCTCTCGGAGAAGGTCAGCCCTAACTCTGAGAGTGCTGATAGTTCTGGTGCAACCCATCTGTCTCTTCATTTCCCCTCACTTGGCATACAGAGTGAAGGTGGTAATTTTTTTTTTAATTTAAAATAAACCTAAATATGTATCTTTTTTTTTTATTTTGAAAAAAAATTGCATTTAAGGATTGTGCACGGATGAATTGTATATCTATATATTTTTTTTTGTCTTGCAATTTTCATTTTAAATATAGTGTTTGTTCAGTTTTGTTTTGTTTTTTTAATCCAGTTCCCAGCTGGCTAAACTCTGTCTAGAGTGGATGGGTGGGAGGCAGAGCCACTGGAAGGGTGATTGAATCACCCCTTCCCTTGGTGCTTCCTACAAGAAATTGGTTTGCTCCAGGTTTGGGGGTGGGGGTTGTGCTAATTACTCTTGTATTCTTGTACATTTTGTTCTTTCTGCTGCTCTTGAATATTGTATCAATGCCAGAAATGGGGAGTTAAAAATGAAAACAAAAAATTAACCCCAATAAATTGTTACATTCCAAAACCTGTTGTTGTTTTCCTTGGGCGGGCTGTGACTTGTGGAGCTTGGGAGGCGGGCTACAGAAATGCCTGCCCTGAGCCAGCACAGATCAGCTCTGCAGTCAAACACAAGCATCTGCACCCTTGGGCACCATGGATCAGCCCTGGTTTGGTCTTTGGACTTTTCTGAACACAAAGAAGCTCTGACAATAGACAAAGGAGTATTCTGGAATGTTAAGGGAAGAGGGAGCTTTTGGGAAGGCCAAGCTCTAGCAAGTGGAACCTGAACACCCTCTTCCCAAGTGCTTTGGAGAATCTCCCATGGGTCTCTCGCATCCTTTTCTTTTAAGAATGGAATTAGAGCAGAGTACAACCTAGCACTTGGTGGCTGAAAAATGCTTTAGGCTTTTCCCAACTCCAGAACACATCCTTAATTGCACTTTCTGACAAGCTGATCTAAGAAATATAGTGAAAATTTTTCTCCCTGTGTGTAATTGAAGCTCCAGATTGACTCCATCACTCTCCAGCCCATAAAAGCCCATAGTAGTTGCATAAAAAGGCTCAGCTAAACTTTTAGGGGGTAAGTGCTGGTGGTGGGAGATGTGGTGAGGCAAGCGAGTGGGTTTTGGACAGAGATGCCCTTCAGGCAGGCAGGAGAGAAGGGCAGGAAGGCAGCACTTCAGGGTACTGGGAAAGGGCAGTGGCTGCCCTTCAGGAGGGTGTGATGAGGTCTTACGTGGAGGGGAGAGATTGGGCTGAGCTGGGCATTCCTTGGAGTTGCTGCCTTGAGATACTTCTGTCATGTCTGAGTTTTGGAAAGCCACTGGAAAGCCACAGCAAAGCCTGCTTCAGTGGTGACATGGCCTGCCCACCAAAGCCAGGCACATCCCAGGAGTCATTCATGTCATGCCCTCAGGCTCACCTTGCCTCTTCTGCGTGCCTAAACACTGGCAAAGCCGGCACTCCCTTCTCCTTACCCTTGCACTCTGGTTTTGCTCAGAAGCCAGTGAGCTTCTGCCAGAATTTGAGAATACCAAATGAAGCCAATTCTCACCCATGTTTTCTGGAGCAGGGGGAAGGCTGGAGAGATAGTTCCCAGCCTGACTAAAAACATCCAATGAGGTCCTGCACCACCACACTGTTGCAGGCAGATGCAGTAACCACGGTAAGGTGATGCAAGTCCCATCTGCAGGGCTGAGAAACCTGGAAATGAAAGAAGCCAGGATTTCCATGCTATGTAGAACCGGCAGATGTCCAGGATCTGAAGGCTCCTGGTCAAAGGAGATGGTGGACCTGAGTCCATGGAGTGGCAGTGGCAGAGGAGCCCTTTTGTCTCCTTAGGGTGGCCCTGGGGATGTTCCTGAGCTGGGTGATAATGTGGGAGGAGGGAATCCCCATCTCAGAGGCTTCAGCTTACACTCCCCTGAGAAAAGGTTTCTTCCCTCACCCCACCAACCTGCTGGCCTCAGCAACATGAATGGGCCAGGGTTTCACGCTGGCCAGGATGGAGCTGCCTGGTTCCTGTGGGACGGGTTGGATGCAGAGCAGCCTTGGAGCAGCGGGATTGAGGACTGCTAACTTGAGGCCTTCCCCTCAAGTTAGCAGTCCATCCCAAACATCCCTCTCACCCAGGGGGCACAGTAGGGTGACCCTTTGTCCAGCCTTGCCCTGCCTGCAGCCACCCCTTGGGGACAGCAGCTAGCCCCAGACACTGGTTGGGTGTTAATTAGATGGAAGAAAATCCCTTGATTGCTTGCTCCCAGTCCCTCTGGGCTGAATCCATGAGCTCTTGTTAAATACAGCTTCTGTCACCAATCCTGCTCAAAACAGGGACCAAAAAAGCCCCACATTGCTTTCCCCAACCCTGTCATGCACGGGGTCCTTGGAAGGGCTGGCTGCCCATAGAGCATCTCTGAATTGTTATTCATGGGACAGGGAGGCTGCTCTGGCCACTCACCAGTCTGAGTCATCACCCCCTGTGAAAATCTATTATTGTCACCTCTTTGTCTCTGGGAAGAAGCTGTGGTCCCTGCTGAGGGAGGTCGGGACCGCGGGACAGGTGAGCCCTGCCCTGCTGCGATACCCAACTCTTCCCCATCCCAGCATGGGTGAGTGGGGCTGGGCTGGTGCAGAGGGGCTCACCCTTCCCCTCACTGCTAGAGCGGCACCAACCAGAGGTATAAACCTTGTCACCACAATTCTGCAACCTTTGGTAATAATATTTGGACAGTGTGACGTCCCCAGCACAGCATCACTTCCCCTGGCAAGAAGCTTTGTAGAAGCATATGACACTTTTTCCATAGGGCTGCAGATAAAGGATACCCCTCCCACCCTGATCTGCACACTGTGAGGTAGGGTGGCCTGCTGCAGCACTCACACGGGTTCCTTGCAAATCCACTCCCACCTGGCTGCTGCCAGGGTGGGCATGCAGCAGGCAGGGGGTGACGCAGCAGGGTGCAATCCCCTGCCACTGTTAGCAAGGGACAGGTTGGACGTAGGTGGCCTCCCCTCATGTCATGGCGTGCTGGCTTCTGTTTCCTTTGAATCCCATGCCAGTGCCCACTCGTCCCAGCACACTGAGTACTCACCCTCCTAGAGTGCTCACTGGCCTCACCACCAGGGCCAAATGCCTGTTGCTTGGGCTTTCTTCACATCCATCTGCCCAGACTACTCTGTGTCTGGCACCACTTTTCCTCTTCAGCATTCCCTTCATCTCTACCTCTTCCCTGAACCACCCCATCTGTCTTCCTCTCCTCCTCCCCACAGCCTTACAACACCACAAGTCAGGCAGGTCTCTTGCTGGCTCCAGGGTGAGGGTTTTGAGGGGCTGGAGCACTCTGTGGGGAGAAAGGGTGACTGTACCCCGTCAACAGCCAAATTTGAGGAGTCTTTTGTAGCTCTGGCTCCCTTGCTATCCACTCAAATATGCCTGGGGAGAAGGAAGGACTAATCTTTACCTCTTGTTGTTTCATATCCAGCACTGGAGCTGTTTTAAACACACATGCTCCTGCTTCCCTGACGGCTAGGAAGGATTTCCTGCCATTACTGAGTAGGGCTTGAAATTCATTTTTTCTCTTGTTTTCCCTCTTCCGCTCCTCTTTTCTCAGTGGGGCTGTGTCGCCAAGGCCCCAGTATGCCTTGATTCTGGAACACATTCTGTTGGAGCAAAGAGAAAGTGGTTGTCTGGAGTATCTCCTTTATGAGCAGTTCAGACTAGAGTGAAAGTGGAGGAAAATTAAACGTGTGTCTTTATTTCCCAAATGGATAACATGGGCGTGCAGGGCAGACGGTAAGGCACCCCGTGGCAGCTCTCTGCAACAGTCCTGTCTAAGGTGGGACAGCAAGACATCTAGGAAGTTTGCTCGTTTAATTTTTGGGACAAAGGCAAGGAGGAAAAGGCCCGAAAGACCATCACAGGGAATGACTGATTACGATGCTCTCATCCTCGGGGTATCAAGGGACCCTTTACTTCCAGCCTAGGCATCTCGCAGGTGAAAAATCATGCCTTGGAATGTGCCGGAGCAGCATCCTCTCACTGGAGGCACCCGCCGGAGGCTCCCGCCGGGCTGACTTCAGCGAGCCCGAGGCAGGGCTGGCCCCGTCCCCGGGTGCCCCCGGGGCGCCTTCCCTGCCCTCCCCATCCCCTTGCCCGCTCGTATCCTACCGCTCGGACCGTCACCCTTGCAGCTCGGGGAGGGTGCTCACCGGGAAGGGGGGTCAC
>VYXD01000543.1:48449-59808 GCA_013397195.1 Hylia prasina
AAAAAAAGTACTCAGTCACTACTGAATAATGTACGGCAGGCTACTGGGGGCTAGTGAGAGTGACAAAATCTCCCAGCCGTTTCTTTTTTCATCATTAATAGATGAAGCCATGCATGAAAGCAGGGATGTAGGCTACAAACCCACAGCTTGAGCAATCAAAGCGTGCAGCAGACAGGAGCATGCCAGCCTCTGCTGTAGCCAGGCAGCCTGAAAGGATAAGAAAAGCTCTTGGAGCCCAGGGGATATGGCCATAGAGGCAAAGGCAACCCCATCCCACCTGTGCTGCCTCCTGCCAATGCAGCCAGCTCAGCTTGGGTACAAATGCAGACAGCCTCAGGTGGGAATTATCCAGGCCAGGAGGATGAGAATTAACCTTTCCATTTCCCTTCCCTCCTGCCATGTCTACCCTACCTTTCATCCAGTGGATCCCCAAGACCCCTTAAAAAAAAAAATAAGTTAAAGCCCCTTTTCCATTGGCTAATCCTTCAATTTTGCAAAGAGCAAAGGTAGGATGCTCTTTGCTGGGCACTCTTCCCTTACCAGAGAGTTTTTGCTCTCACTGCAAGAGCATCCTTAGTGCTGCCTGGAGCAGTGAGAGCTGGCATTTGGTCAGGGCTGACAGATGTCCCCAGCACAACCTCTCTTTTCTTGCTGCATTTTTCTTTTCCAGGTTGGTTTTCCTCACAGAACGTGTGGGTTTGCCCTAGCAGACTCTGCCGGCAGCTCTTGCAGACCTTGGGGCATCACAACTTCCATTTTATTTGTAGCCTGAGCATGTTGTTGCCCAGAGTGGGTACATTTGTGCTCACACCAACACCATCCTCTCGCTTTTCTTCTCTCTGCTGTTCCCATCCGCCAAGGCTGCATCCTGCTGAGCCAAACCTGACTTTCCCCTCTGTTGTTTGTGATGGATAGCAAAGATTAGGGGTGACATGGGCAGGCGTCCCTCCCCTTCAGCTTTGTGTGCATGATTATCAGGTCCTGTCCAGCCTGGAGAAGCTGAATGTTGTTGCCCTGTTATTCACTTTTTTACTAAGCCTTCTGATGTTTACATTTTTGGAGTTAGATTCTCACACATTTTCTATAAACAACTAGATGTTTTCGTAACGAACTGTTCTTGTTTTTACATTCTCTCCTGGTAGGAGGGACAAATGATTGGCATTTTCTCGGACCTGTGGAAGCGATGGTTGACTCTCAACCTTCCAATGATGGTCACCTTTCTGAACCCTATAAAAGTGTAAAATCATAATAAACCTTCCTTCTTTCCTCTCGCTCGATCCAGCATGCATCTGTGTGTCTTACTCTTGTTAGAGTGACAGGATGTAAGAAAGAAGAAAAAGTAGGAAGCCAGAAGCACAGGTGAGCATGCTGACCTCCCCCAGGCCAGCTCTGAGGCAGGAGGGAGGCTGTTCAGATTGACAGGGATGGTATGCCCCATGTCCTGCCAGTACAAGCCATGTGAATCTCCAGGGCTGAAGCAGCTGTGCAGATCCCTCAGTGCCAGAGGAGCCAAGGCAAGGGTCTCCATGGCTGCTCCAGCCCTCCTGGGAAGCTCTGGCAACACAGAGAAGGTGGTTGTCATCTTTCAGAGCCATGGCAGAGACACTAGTGCACTAAGGACACGGGGAAAGAAGATGGCTCCTATTTACAAAGAAACTTCAGGAGCATGGCAAAGGGTCACTTTCTCTCTTCCAGACTGGTTTTCTTCCAACTGGGATAGGGTCTTCCAGTAAGGTGAGATCTGGGATCTTTCCAGAGTGCAGTAGCAGCTGGGAGCATGTTCACCAGCTGTTGTGTTGGATTTGCCATGGGAAGAGTTTTGGTCTGAGTATTAACCCTGATGGGACGAGACAGGCTTGATGTTGCCAAGTGACGGCTCATGCCTTGAGGATCAGAGCCAGATGACAGCCTGGCACCAGTCCCACTTGTCCCGGGCATCCTGGTGGCCTGGGAGAGGTTGGCTTATGGAGAGCTACCTGGCACACGTGCACACACCCCTGCACACCAGCTGAGCTCAGCTAAGAGGATTACAGCCCCATTAAGTGATGTTACTGTGCTGGCTATTGGTAAGCAGCTTCACTAGCAGCAGGAGTGGCCAGGAGCTCCAAGGTCCTGCCTGCGTCATTTCCTTATCGTGGGAGACTGCCTGCAGGAGCATAGCCAAGGGATGACCCAAACATCCCATCCTTGCTCTGACGCTGAAGCAGCAGAAAGTCATTAAGAGCAGCCAAGCTTCATTTTGCAGTAATGAGCTCAATGGGGGCTCTGAGAGGGGAGGTACAAAGTCAGCTGGAGGCTCTTGGACAAGACCCCAGTCCGGATATGGGACTGTCATTCCAGCACTACCTGTAGTGCTGCAGGCTGGACATGTCCATATTTAAACTCTTATAGTGACACTGTGATGAATTTTCTCTTCTGTGCCTCCTATTCCTGCCATTGTGGCTGCCACGAAATGCAGCAGGAGCTGCCAGCCCGCACCAATGGCTCAGCACCCACTGCCCCGGCACTTGCCCGTGATGCCCTCCACACCAAGATGGAACAGCTGGAGGAGCAGCTCCTTTCTAAGATCCTGACCCTGCAGAAGGAGCGCCAGGCCGCCAGCACTGACCGCAGCCAGCAGCAGCACAACATCGAGAAGGAGCTGAACTCCCTCCAGAACCGGGTGACGGAGCTGGAGCACGGTGAGTCCTGCCCAGTGGGGTGGAGGTGGGACAGAGGGTTCCTACCCTGAGGTACATCACCAGGAGAGCCCCAGGACAGGTCACCCTTATCTCAATTATAGGTGTTGACCTTCCTCTCTCCTCCCCATCCTTGATATGTAGGACCACTGGGCTACAGCCCTCCTGATGCCTTCAAGGTGACCATCCCAGTGCAGAACAACTACATGTATGCCCGCATGAAGAAGAGTCTGCCCGAGCTGTACGCCTTCACCATCTGCATGTGGCTGAAGTCCAAGGCCCTGGCAGGCATTGGCACCCCATTCTCCTACTCTGTGCCGAGCCAAGCCAATGAGATTGTGCTGCTGGAGTGGGGCTCTAACCCCCTGGAACTGCTCATCAATGACAAGGTCAGCCCAGTTGCAGTAGGGGCAGGAGAGAAAACCCTGTCCTCATCTTCCCTGCTTCAATCCCCCTAGGAAATTATATTCCTGGGGGCACTGGTGTGGGGAGCTGGGAGGAATGGGCCTTTGGTTTATGGTGAGAGAGAGGAGGATTGTGAGGATGGCTCATTGGGGTGAGTTTTGAGAGGGAGAAGCAGCACATTTGGATGACTAGATTTTGGGATGCCGCCACCATCACCACGGGGGTTCACTGCTTGCTCTGAGAGGGGCTGGGGAGACCCTGGGGTCCCCCAGCAGTCCTACCGAGCACCGGGATCTCGCTCATCTCTCAAAGGTTGCCCAGCTGCCACTGAGTCTGAAAGACAAGGCCTGGCATCACGTCTGCGTGGCATGGACCACCCGGGATGGCAAGTGGTCAGCATACCAGGATGGTGAACAGCGGGGTGCTGGTGAGAACCTGGCCTCCTGGCATTCCATCAGGCCCCAGGGCATCATCATCCTGGGTCAGGAGCAGGTAGGTACCATTTCCAAACCCAGAGCTGCCAGTTAGCATCGCTCTAGTGGGAACTGGCTGGGGGGAAAAGCCCCTAAATAGGGTGAGGGGAGGGGGCAGTGTGGGCAGAAGCACTCAGCAGGGCAGCTGGCTCTCCTGCCTGTTCATCCAGCCTCCAGGCTGGCCATGTGCCCTCTTCCCTCTCCCTATCCCTTTGGCCTCCCTGCCTTGTCTTCTTGAATCTCTTCCATGCGTTCATCCCCTCCCCCCCTTGCCATCAAGCTCTGCTTTTCCCAAAACTTCTCCCCCTCCCCCTTGCCATTTCCCACTGGATGCATGTTCCTCCTCTTCTCTTCATCCCTGTCCAATCATCTCTCCTGCTCTTTCCCAGGACACTCTGGGGGGTCGCTTTGATGCCACACAGGCCTTCGTGGGAGAACTGGCACAGTTTGGCGTGTGGGACCACATGCTGGCACCAGCAGAGATCCTGGGCTTGGCTAACTGCACCTCCCACCTCCAAGGGAATGTGATCCAGTGGGATGACCAGGCGGTGGAGGTCTTTGGAGGTGCCAGCAAGGCGGGCTTTGCTGCCTGCGAGGAAGGGAGGAAGGCATGAGTGGCCCCCAGCCCTCTCCCTAGCGCCAAGGAGCCCGGTGGCAGCCCTGAAGCAGGGAGCCCCTTTCTCCCCTCCCAAACCAGTGAGCCTTGCTGGGGCAATGCTTGAGCCCCCCGTGCTGGTGTCCCAGGAGGGAGAGGGGCCCCTGGAAGCCTCCCTGTTGTCCCTGTGCTGGTGCTGTGGCTTGTCCTCATTCCTGGCAGGCTGGCTCCTGAGCCTCATCTTGCCCCACTTCTGTTTTGGGTGGAACTCACTGTACCTGCAGGTGTCCTTGGTACGATGAGAGTATTCACCTTGTATGACCTAACAGGGAGTGGGAAGGAGAACTCCATCTACTTTGAGTGCAGTCCAGTGTCAGTGGGATGCCACGGTGCAGGCATTACCTGAACACATCCCTTTTCCTTATTTATTTCTAGCAACCTCGCTGTCTGGTTTTATGAGCCTGCATTCCAGGACCTCACCTCCAGCCCCATCCTTCTCCTGCTGCCCTGGCAAATGTGGCCCCAGGGAAGCTGAGGGAGAATGGCAGAGTCAGTGGCACAGTACTTATCTGCCTGCATCCCTTTCCCTGTCTCTGCTGGCTGTTTGGGCGGGCTGCCCAAGGGGAGCCAGGTTTTTGAGGCAGAGGGAAGAGAGCACTCCTCACCACCTCCAAGCTGAGGGATGGGTCAGTCACCAAGGGAATGGGGGGGCAGAGGAAAAGCATCTCCCCCAGCGCTGGCCGAGGGGGAAACAGTGCAGCACTGCCATCGAAGGGAGAAAAGGCAAGAAAAAAGAGATGGAGGATGGTGGCAGTCAGAGGAGACCTGCCATCCATCCCCCAGTCTTTTGGTATTGGATTGGGCTACTGCCCTTGGTTGCACCTAGGTCCCCTTCTTTAGCTGCTCCTTGCCAGGAACAGGGCTGCCACTGGCCTTGAAACTGGGAGGGTGAAAGAGCAGGCTGGTGTTTTCCCTGTGGAGTGCCTGAAAATATACTGTTTCCACATTGTGTGGTCACCAATATCTCGATATGTGAGTGTGTGTATGTGCACGTGTGTGTGTGTCTGGGCGTGGGGTGGGAGGGTTATTTTGGGGCTCTCATAGTTGCTCAATGCAGTGTTCAGCTTCCAGTGTTCCCTCCTATATCAAGTCCTACTTTGGGTGACAGCTGCCCCCACCCCTGGGAGAGGCAAAGCTGGCAGAAGGGACACGCCTGCCACCCTCCCCCCGAGGGTCTCTGCCGGTTCTGGGGTAGCTCAGCCCACTGGGGATGACACAGCAGGGATGGGGAGCAGCCCTTGTGCCAAGTGGGAACACTGTGACCTTTGTGCACCCTGAGGAGCTGCCCCCTCTCCCTCACTCGCTTGCGCGCTTTCTCTAATGCACGTTCGTGAAAAGGGCCCCTGACACACACCCGTGTTGGGACATTTCTTTTGTAAAGCTGATCGTGAACAATAAAAGTGATGTTTTCTGTTCAAGCCTCCTGCAGAGCATCAGGTTGCTTGTGGGGACGAACGGGACTGGTCAGCCCAATGTGAGGTGACCTTCCCCAGGGTTCTTAGGGTTGCATCACTGAAGGGAGGTGGCTGGGCCCACCGCTGGCATTACATGAATATCACCACAGGGGTTTGGTATTGTTGCCCCAGAGGGGCAGGGGATGGTGTCACAGTCTGGCCACCTTTGATCTACCCCACCGCAGAGCAGTATGGGGTACACACTGCTGCTGGTGGGCCATGAGGGCTGGGGGAAACACCTCTCCGTGGAGGGAAGCAGAAACAAGTGAGAAATCTTGGCCTCTAGGTCAGAGCATGAGAGCAAGGAATTCACAGTGAGTATAAATCTAGTTAAGTACTAGCAATGAGTTTCTGACCTCATTACCTCTAGGTCACCTCTGCCTTCTGGCTTCTAGGCACAAGATAGTTTAGGCACGGCTCTTGGAGCTCCTATTGTAGAACAATTTGTGACCAGGTCTGCATGGTGCTTTTGCCTGTCAGTGGGTCCTGCTGCTCCTATGAAAGGCACAGCTTCACCAATATTTGGGGGAAACAGAGCACAAAGCCAGAGGACTGAGTTTTCCCATTGCTCACATGCTGTTGGGTTCTCCTCTCTGAGTCAGAGATGCCCCCCCACTTCTCCTTCTGGAGGGTATTTTATGCCATAAAAGAAAGGCTGGCACTCTCACCTTCAGCACATCTTCACAAAGTTGAGGGCTGGTTTTGAGGAAAAAGTATATACTTCAGCTGGAACATTGGTTCAAGGGCCTTGCTGAGCTCGAGACTCACACCCCCGTTACTAAGAGTAGAGGGTTCAACAGGTGCCATCTGCTCGTGCGCCCAAATAACAGCAGCAAAATTAAGAAGCACAACATTTTTTAGAGGAGGAAATGTCAAAAAACCCTCCTGGGATCATAAACTCAGAAAGAGGTTAAATGGCGGGTGGGGGGGAACTAGTCCAGAAGACCCTCCTATCAAAACTGTAGAAGCACTATGAGAGAGCTCCTGGGGCTGCTGGCCAAGGCAGGAGAAATGTGAGAGGATGAACAAGGATGGAAACAGCCTAGCCACTGATGTAGGCTATTGGCAAAACACCCATCTCCTCCAGAGCCTGGAAGCTCAGCCCATGTTGAAACTGTGTAAATCCTCTCCAGAAAAGCAGAAACAAAGGGGACACCAGGATATGCTTGATCAGGGCCTTCGGTGCTGCCCTCCTCATCCCTGCCAAATGATGCTGGCATGATCCTAATCCCAGCCATGTCTCCAGGATGTGCATCTGTCACTTCTGGAACAGGGGAATGGGGGGACCCCGGTGGCAGAGCTTCTGCAGGGCAAGCTCCTTTCCCCCAGATCTTCATAGCTACTAATGCAGACCTGGGGACACACAGAAAAACTTGGTAGAATTTTCCCAAGCCTTTTAAAAGCATCCAGCAAATGCCTCCACATAAGGCTCTTCAGGAAACAAAGGCATTATGGAGAGATTTGAAACTGGATGGGAGACACAAATGAAGAGCAGAAATAAATATTTGATTTCCATCCTGCCCTGGCTCTCTGCAGGAAGCAATGTCTGCTTCTTACCCGTCTGAGGAGGAGAAGAGCAAGATAAGACCATTTCTTTTTGGTAAGCCGAGCCTTGTAAGAGCTGCAAACCTGCAATAGGGCTTAAAAGGTGGAGGAGATGACAAATCAGTAGCATTGCTGGCTGCAAGGAGTAATTACAATGACTTACACGCATTGCTTGCTTCTGAATTAACCAGGAGCACTCAGGAGAAGCCCCGTGTCTCTCTAAGGGCAGCTGGCTGGAAAACAACATGTTGTGCACAGAAGAGATGAGGAACAACAAAGTCAGCCTTGAGGGAAAGAGAGGGGGTAAAGAAGAAAAATTTTAACAATGGTGCGGAGAAGGTTTTGTGGTTGTGGTAGGTGCTTCAGCTGGTTGGCTACCCAGATATTCAGGATAGGGTGGAAAAGGTGGAGGGCACCCAGGAAGTGGGCAGTGTAGGGCAGGGGCACTGCTGGGCTGTGGCAGTTCAGCAGGAGCTGGCACAAGGGGAGGTGGTGTGGGAGACAGGCAGGTGTGATGGATAAACCCACGTGCTGTCCGCTATCTCCCTGCCAAGCGGCTGTAAGCACACTTCTAGGAGAGGAAAGGGACTGCCATTTCCTTTCCTAATCTGCAGGACTTGCTGCTGCAGGCTTTTCTGCTAGCCAAGGGCTTAGCCAGACTCAAATACCACCCGTCCCATACTCCCAAAGGGTTTTGTGCGGCAGTGAAGAAGACCAAGTCAAACATGGCAACAGGAAACCTTTGGGCCTGGTGGCTATTAATTATTGTGTTTGAAAAGAAAATGCTGACACTTATGAACCCCTCCAACCCCTGCCCCTCTTTCCAGAGGGCACCACTGGCCACACAGGCTCTGCCTTCCCAGAGACATGGGAAATCCTGGGACCCATAACTTCAGAGCGGGCTTTGTGGAACTCCTGTGCTCCACAATACCTGCAACCTTAGCAGAGTTTGCATCATCACAGCTCCCTGCAGTGTATCAGCCTCCTGATGCCCTCAAACCAGGTCAAGCCAGCCCATAGTTGTCCCCAGGAGGTGACTGCCAAAGTCCCCACTACCTGCTCTGCCCTAGCAATGGGGCGCTGCCTAATTGCCTCCTTTCACCTCCCAGGCCTGCTGGGAGCCTCTCTTGCTCCCTGCCAGAGCCAGGAAGGCTCATTAGGACTTGCGCAGTGCTCACACAGGGAACGCACCACAGTTCCAGAGCATCTGGCACAGCAACAGCCCCTGCACGGCTGTTAGTGCTACAGCAACAGACCATAATAACAGTAGTTGTTGTTACTAGAGGTAGTAGCTACATGGGTCACATGGGGCACTGTGTTTCCCAGCAGACATGTGGACCCAGCTGTCCCAAAGCGAGCTGCCCTGTCCTCTGGCACAGAGGCTAAGCTGCTCCCGGCTGCCACCCATTCCTGTACACCCCATCTCTGCCTTCCCGCAGCTCAGCATGGTGGGGGTTCTGATGCCAGTGAAATGTGGCTTCAGCATTCCCACCTGAAAGCTGCCTCCACACCATCCTGGGGCAGCTGCAGGGTGGACTTCTGTGTGACCCCAGCCTTGGTCCTCTGTTACTACCCAAGGTGGTGTGGAGCAGTGCCCAGTCCCTGGGCTGTGCTGACAGGCTGGACAGAAAGCTCCAGCCCCCTTGCTTTACCACAAAGAGGAGATGGGGCATGGCAGGGTCTGTGCCCACAGAGACAATGGGGAAGTCCCAAAACCTGGCCAGAAGCAGGTAAGAAAAGAAAGGAAGAAAAGAAAGGTGTCCTCCACCTGATGAAGAGCCAGCCTGCTGTCTGGTCAATGAAGATGACTAAAAGAAAGCATGAGGCAGTATATTTATCACATATATGTATATTTTACAGTCACTGGTTACTTCTCTGTGCTCAGCTAAGAACACACCCTCATGTCAGAAGGCAAATGGTACTTTGTTTCAATGCATTTCAGTGTGGCTGCTGAAAACAAAGGGATGAAAGAGACTCTGATTAGAGGCGAGTGACCAGAGCAAAGCAACAATTCCACCTCCCTACAGATCCACCGGGGTGAATTGAGCCCTTGCTGTGGACTTGCTTTCACCTACGAAGGGTACCTGGTCCACTAATATTGGAAACTAAAGATCACGTGATGTGCTGTCTGTGCCATCAGACCCAGCAGCAAAAGGACCAGTATATGCAACCTCTGTTGGCTCAACAAAGCTCTGACTGGCTTGCAGTTATACAGAGGCAGCCCGTGGAAACCCTGCACTTGAGGGTCCAGAAACCAACTGCTCACATTTTGGTAAGCCACAGTAAATGGAGATAGGTCAGCAGAATGCTCTCCTTCCTCAGCAGGCATCTCTATCTTGCAGCCCCACTGCATCACCTACCACAATCACAAAAACATTGTTTTTCCTATCTTTGGGCCCACTGCAGTTTTTGTTTGGCCATTCTCCTTTAGCTTCTCACCTACGAGACACTGATGATTAATCCTCAGAAGCAGTCCCAGCATTCCCTGAGGGAAACACTCCCAGGGGTCACATTGATCACAACCAAAGCATGTTTAATTGAATCCAAAATTACACAGACAAATGTGCTCCCCCCTGCCCCACACACGGAGGCACATGCACACAAACAAACCAGCTCACACTCACTTGATGCTTGGTAGTAAAAGTGGGTGAACTACACAGGGATTAAAGCATTAAAAAAACACAGCAAGAATACGGTGCTTGAAAGTGCCGTGTCCCTGGAGAGATTAGAGTAGCTGCCTGGAGATAAAGTAATAATGATGGAAAGATCTTCTTCCTTGCAGAGATCCTCTTCCTAATTATCTTGTCTGAAAAGAAAAAATTATGATCTCCCAGCTTTTATCTGTCTCTTGACAATTTTAGCTCTGTGCCTGCCTTGTTGCAAGAGGCCCAAAAGAGGAAGCAGAAGGAATTAGCCCAGGAGGCCGGAATGGTAGAACAAGTGGCACAGCAGGCAGTACTTCATTTTTGTCACCACCAGCAGCAACAGAAAAGGAAAAGATGAATGATTACTTCAGCTTTGTCTTTCCAAGCCCAAATGCAGCTTCCCTGCCTCCAGCACTGCTCCATCAGGCAAAGGACAGCCAGGAGGTCGGATTCACTGCTGAACCTGTGAAAGAGATAACAAGGTGTTCTCCCCATGATCACAGGGCAGAGCTTGGTGCTGCAGTGAGGGAAGAGGACTCCTGAGCTGGCAGGGGCAGAAGAGCACCCAGATTGTTCCTTCCCCACTCTTTTCCTTCTCAAACAGCTGGAAAGCAAATTCTTCTTTCAGCAGGCAGTGAGCAGCAAGGACGTTTCAAACATACCCCAACCAGAAGGACCTCATAAAAAATCAGACTCATGAGCCTCTCTGCAAGACAAGGATGGCCACTGATGGAAAACCAGGCATCACTCCCAGCAGCTGGGGCTTTGCACAGAAGTCTTTCCCTTGGTATTATCCTGGAGCTTGCTGCTTCTCCATCCATGTTAATTTCAGATGAATGCAACACTAGACCTTCCTGAAAACTGTTTAAGCCCTGGTTTAGAGGCAATCAGTGTTTGGCTAGCAGAGTGCAGAGACAACACAGGTTTTGTAGCAAGCCCAGAGCCAAGAAAAAACTCAAAATAAACAGACATTACAAGCATAAAGCTACAGAGGGCAGGAAGGAGGTGATTTTCTCAGTGGGGATGGAGGCTGGTGTTATAGGAGCTGTTTGCAAAGTCATGATTCATCCTCACAGCATCACTTTCTCCTTTACAGTCCTGTTGACATGCAAACATGAGCTGTTGCCCCTCCAACACAATGAGAACTGTGTCCAGTTCTGGAACCTCCAGTTCAGGAAGGACATTGAGGTGCTGGGGCATGTCCAGAGAAGGGCAATGGAGCTGGTGAAGAGTCTGGAGCACAAACCCTGTGAGGGGCAGCTGAAGGAGCTGGGATTGTTCAGCCTGGAGAGGAGGAGGCTCAGGGATGACCTGATCACTCTCCACTTCCCTAAAGGGAGGCTGTAGCCAGGTAGGGGTCAGCCTCTTCTCCCAAGCAACTAGACAGGACAAGAGGACACACTTAATCTGCACCGGGGAGGTTCAGGTTGGACATTAGGAGGAACATTTTCACAGAAAGTGGTTAGACATTGGAATGGGCTGCCCAGGGAGGTGGCAGAGTCAC
>VYXD01000543.1:59952-76289 GCA_013397195.1 Hylia prasina
AGGAAAGACTGGATGTGGCACTTATTGCCATGGTCTATTGACGTGGTGGTGGTGTTCGGTCATAGGTTGGACCATGATCTCAGAAGTCTTTCCTAACCAGATTCTGTGATTTAAAAACAGAAAAACAAAGAACAAACAACAAACAAACAAAAAAACACAACTGCCCCAAATAGCTCCTTGTTCTTACAGTTATCCTTGTTTAAAAGAAAAAAAATAACTAGAACTAGGCCCCTAAGGGGTTTTAAGTTAGAAAACTATTAAGCTGCCCGACGCCAGGTTGGGGCACGGCACAACACAGGCACTCCACGGCCACCCCACTGCTGCCAGCGGCTCAGGGCCCCGCGCACCGCCCGGCGCGCAGGCCGCCAATCAGGCGCGGCGGGCGGCGCGCCCCGTCCAGTGGCCGCCGAGGGGGCGGGACTTCCCGCGCCGGTTGCTATGACAAGCGCGGCTCTTCCTTAGCAACGGTGCCGAGCGGCGGCGGCCGCGCAGGTGAGGCCGCGCCCGGAGCTCCGCGGTCCCGCTCAGCGCCGCTGGCCGAGCTCTTCCTCCGCGGGGATGAGGGCAGCGGACCCGTGCGGCGGGGCTGCGTCGGGTGTGTGGTCCGCTGGGGCCGCGTTCCGCTGCCTCACACCCTCGGGCTGTGGCCCCGAGCACGCCTCGGGCTGGGGGTGGGTATTAAAGTGGCTCCCGGGGGTGGCGCCAGCGAGGCGGAGGTTCTGACCTGCGGAGGTCGTGGTTTGGGACACCTACGGGTCCCACGCCCCCCACGTGACGGTTTTGGGTCTGACTCGGTGCTGTAGCAAACAGCTCTATGTACGTGGTATAAATGGTGTGTCGCCTGACACCGTGTTAGTTTCGTTTCCCTTTTAATGTAGGCTCACTCTTGCTCCCCCTGGGTAGGAGAGGAAGATGCTTTGTTGTGGGTGAAAGAACCAGAGGGAGGACCGCAGTGAAATACACTGAATCTCTCAGTCAGTGCTGTGCCTCTGCGCTGCCCGAGTAGAGGCAGGCAGGCTGGTAATGAGGCCCTGAGGCACGTCCAGAGTTTTCCCATATGGCCCTCCCCAGCTGACAAATGCTCGGGAATCTGAGGAGCAAGTGCACAAACGAGACCAAGATGTTCCTGTTAAACATTTCTGTCCAGATAAGTACGCAGATTCTGTGCCTAAAATACTCCTACCCTTCTCTTGTCACGTGAAGTTTGAAACTATTTCAGATAATAGAGTCCTGGGAGAATCCTTTTGGAATTAATCAAGAGTAGTAGAGGCTGATATATTGTTCTCTTGTCCTCTCTTGAAAGCTGTACCTTGGCTCAGCTCTTCCCTCAAGCTCCATTGGTGCTTTTGGGAAGTGCTGTGCTCACTTACGGAAAAAGATATGGTTTAATAATTTGTTTGTATTAATGGTCCATGAGCTAAGGCTCTCAATGGGGTGTGAAGGTGCTGTTGAGGAAATGGTGAGTGAGATAGCGTGATATTCTCATAACAGTTTCATTTGCTTTTTGTTTTAATTGAAAGCCATCTGTCTCTTGCCTGTGATTGTTTCTGTTGAAGCAGTGTCCTCTAGGCCAAGAAGCGACTTCTCCTGCTGAAGAGAGGAACAGAGCCCTGTTCCTTTCGGCTGTGCCGCAGCCCTTTGCTGAGCTCCAGGTAGCCCTTCTGCCCCTTCCTGGAGTCTCTGTCGAAGGACCATGGAAGAAACTGAGGAGGAAAAAAAGGATGAGGCTGATTATAAAAGGCTTCACAGTTTTCCTCTGATTAGGGTAAGGAGGGGGATGGACTACACATTTACCAGTGTCAGAGATATGAAAATCTGCCTTCACTCTTACTGTCCTTCTCCAGCTGAGTAGTACTGTGAGAACATGTGTACTGCTGGTCCTGTGGAGAGATCCCGGTTGTCATGGCTGCTTTCTCCCTGTCCTGGACTTCTGGGGAAATCTAATACCTCCAGTGTTCCCCATGTCACCCAGAGGAAGCCTGGGGCAAGGTGATCCATCAAACAGATTGAGAGCACACCGCCTTTGGAGCCCTCTACTGTGTTTTGGATGCAGCTTGCTTTTTGTCCTAGAGAAGCTGGAGCAAAAGATCTTGCTAGCCAGCCAGATAGCTGAAGCAGAAGAAAAGGCTGTGTAGTTTAGACTTATTTGTTACTCGTATAGCAATAATTTAGGACTCTGGTTGAAACAGTGTTAGTGTGCTTTCCCTTTATCTTATAGCAGAAAAACTGGCAAATGTCTTGATCTCCTCCTTTAAGCTGTGCTTACACAGTGCTAGTTTTCAGGTAGGTCAGGAAGAATTCCTCATTGGCTGGAGTGGTTCACTTACAGTGCAATAAGCCATTTTCATATTTACTACAGCTAAACCCCTGATAGAGCCAGTGCAGAAGTTAGAGCTACTTACTGTTGTCTTGTGTCCAGATCTTATTTTTCTGCTTGTCTGTTTGCCCTTTCCAGCACTCGGACATGCCGGAGGAGATGCGTGTAGAGACCATGGAGCTGTGTGTCACGGCGTGTGAGAAGCATGCCACCAACAATGAGGTACCAGCCACCTCCCAAAACGGGCAGCTCACTGTTACTGCAGCTCAGGGAACCTGCAGGAGCAGGGATAAGGGTGCAGGGCAGATGGGAGTCAGGTCCTGACATCCTAGCACTCTCTCTCTGCGCTGAGCTAGGGTAGAAGGAGGCAAAAAGCTTTGCTAGATCTCAGACTCAGTTCTCTTGGTCTGCAAGATCCATAATAGCACTTTGCAGAGATTAGTAGTAGTGCTGACTCCCAAACCTTACCTCCTTGTTTATCCTGCCTTCTTGAGACATGCTTTCACTGCTCATAAAACTCCCTGTATCTTGAGGGGTTGGTTCAAAACTGCATGGAGTCTCTTGTTTTGGGGATGAGTACATGAAAGTCTGTTAAGTATACCCTCTTGGCTTGAAGACCAACAGTAATTGGAAAACATATCTTGCTTCATGACAGGCACCACCTGTCACTGCAAAATCTTCCTCTTGCTTTTTTTTAGATCAAGCAGGGTGTGATCTGGGAGAAGCGAGCCTTTTAAAAGTCAGCCTACTTTCAGTGTTTTGGTAACTAGCTGGAGGAAAAAAATGGACTCCTGTAAAAATAGCTGAGGCTTAGTGACCTGAATTTGCTCTTACGGTCACTGCAACCAGCCTAACACTAGCAGCATCTAAAGCAGAACTCTTGCTTCAGACTGTGTGAACAACAGAAGTGATACAGTTCTTTAATTTCTCCTAGCTGTTGTGCTGGAGGCTGCTGAGACCAGTTCTACCCTTGGGCGTACCTCTGGGGAGCTCCCAGTTCCTGCAGTGCAGCTGCTATACCTGTTGCCCATGGTTTGAGTAGTCTTAAAGGGAGGAGAAGACTAGGCAAATGTTTGCATAAAACCTTCCTGGTTGCTTTGTCTCATCCTATGCTCTCTTCTTAACGTTCTCCAGAGTGCTGCCAAGATGATCAAAGAGACGATGGACAAGCGATTTGGGTCCTCCTGGCATGTGGTGATTGGGGAAGGTTTTGGCTTTGAGATCACTCATGAGGTGAAGAACCTGCTGTACATGTTCTTTGGTGGCAGCCTGGCTGTATGCGTCTGGAAGTGCTCCTAACTCCTGGCTGGGTCCCAGACTTGATGAATACAAGAGATTTCTTCCTACTCTTGATAAGTTTTGTATGATCTGGAGGTGGTGCTTTATTTTTAATACTTAAATGTCAAGATTTCTTTTTTTCATACTGACGTAACAGTTCTGTGGGATACATAAAGTTGGTGAGTGTGTGTGTATAAACTTGCTAAACTGTCCTGTCCTTGCCTGGGGGATTTCTCATCTGTCTATGGCTCTTTCCTTGGTTGTTTGAGCTGGAGCAGGAGGGAAGTGATGAACAGGTAATCTCTCAACACACTGCACAGCAGCACTAGCAGGGGAAAGCAAAAGCAAAAAAGTGCTATCTAGCCCTGTGTTTTTTTAAAACTCCCATTTATTCCACATAGTTTTCCTCTCTCCTCTGCTTTCTCTGCTACCATGTAGTATGGCTCTGACCAGCACCTGTCTTTCCTCTCTCTGGATGCTGCTTATGCATTCTTTCTCCCTTCTATGATGTCTGTGCAGACCTGACAGCACAAAGGGTCTCCCTTCAGGCTGCCTGTGGAGGTGTGAGCCACAGGGAAGCAGTCCCAGATTGCCCTTCCCTGCTGTTTTGGGAGGGTACAACAGCTGAGCTGCCTGGGTGTAGGAGGTTGCTATGCAAACTGCCCCTCCTTTCTCACCCACAGCACACTGAGACAGCATGAAAACACAGGCGGCTGACGATGCCTGGGGAGTGGGTGAGAGCACTTTTTAAGGCTCAAATGCCTCCCTGTCAGTTCCTGGGGGTGTTGCAAGTGCTATGTACTTTCAGCATCTTGTTTGGAGGCTGACAGAGGAAGGAGGCTCCATGTGAAATATAACTTGGTCATCAGAAACCTAATGTCTCTCTGGACTTGCATTCTTTTTGCCTGTTTCATTTTTTAAAGCTGTTGGTGTTGGAGGATCAAATGTGCATAACTATATTACATGTATGGCTTATTTATAAAACCTGAGGAACTGTGTTTTTACAATAAAAGTTTAGTAAAATGTCTTTGTGCGTTTACGTAGGCAAAATCGTTCAAGAAACATGGAAATAAGTAAGCTGTGGTGTAGCACAGTCAGAGGACAGTGACAGAGTTCCATTCTGCAGGTTTCCTGCAGGTTTCCTGACTCATTGTTCTTCCCTGATCAGTTCCTTTTACCAGTGCAAGCCATGATGGTGAGGAGGGTGGCCAGGCCCATGGTGCTGCTGGCCACACCCCTCTGTCCAGGCAGCTGTCTAAGCAGTAGCAGCAAGGGAATGTAACTGTGCCTGCTGCCTCACCAGTGTGCCTCAACTCTGACCATTGGAGTCTCATATTTGTAGTTTCCTTAATTTTCAGATTTCCTCTCAGAATGTTGCCAGCTGACACCTCTAGTCCATAGTTCAAGTTGGAAGGATCTCTCTGCATTAGTGCCTGTGGTGGATCAACCTGGTCTTACAATTCCTTTTGTTCCTTTTTCTGAAACTCAAGTGTTATGCTAGAGATGTCCTTTCTCAATTTCATTATGTCAGGGAGCCAGGAATTGGAGTAATATGAAGACAACTAGGAAGTATTTCAAATTTTGACCATCTGTGCTTGGCTGAGCCAGAGTAGGTTGGTACCATGATTCCTGCCCCATGATCAGGATTGCTGTGCTGTGTAGAAGAGCCCAAATCCTCTGAGCTGTCTTGTCATGTGGTTGCTCTGTGCCCTTCCAGCTGGCTGCCTTTGTGTGAAGATAGTGATATTGACAACACTTTTCTACAGCTGGCAGGTAGAAAAGATTATTTCCTCTTCTGCAACTTTGTCTCTTCTAAATTCAGAGCAAGAGGTAAAGTCTTTGGAATGCTCCATGCTGGAGTGGGATGATCCCTTCAGCTATACCATGGTCACTTTAATTGTGGCTCTCACACTAATGAATAATTAACTGCTCTGTGCATATGTACAGGCACGCTGGTCCTGGGCATCTCTGCAGGGTTGCGGTGACCTGCAGATGACCACAGGGAGCTGCTGACCTCAGCACACAGTCTCTTGGACTTGCTGCCTGTTTATCTTGGCCACCAGCTGACCAAAGCTAATGTCTCTGTGACCTGCATTGGCAACAAGGGAAGGCTGAGTGCTCCCCAGCCTTCTCAAGGCCTGAGTGTGCAAACAGATTGAGGTGAGCTAGGTGTGAATGTGTAGCAAGTCAGCTTCCACACTGCCATTCTCACCAGGTAAGTGCAAGGTGCCTCAGGAGAGTGGCAGGCTACTTTTATTCACAAGGGTAACAGCTTTCCTACTGGGAAGTTACCATGAGGAGACAAACCCTTGTTAGCTGGTTTGCAATGCTGTCATTGGCATTGTACCTGAAAGCACAAGCCTCAGTCTCCAAAAATGTGGCTGTGTGTGTCAGAGCCCCTGCCCTGAGGCAAGTGTTCAGTCAGATCACTTGTTCTGCCTAATGCAAGTTTTGTCATGCTCTGCTGGCCACTGTGTTAGAAAAAAGACTTCTGCCCTCCTTTTGCTGTGGAGCTGGAACATCTTTGGGCATACCTGTAATTTTCAGAGGAGTAAGGTTTATGGATCAGAGATGGTCCATTATCCTGTGTTTTCCCACAAAAGACCCCTTTGTGACTGATGAACCTGCTGGATCCAGTCCAAAGGAGGCTACGAAGATGATCAGAGGGCTGAAGCACCTCTGCTAAGAAGACAGGCTGAGAGGGTTGAAGTTGTTCAGTCTGGAGAAGAAAATGCTCTGGAGAGATTTCATACCAGTACCTAAAGGGTGTCAACAGGAAAGCTGGAGAGGGACATTTTGGCAGGGCCTGTTGTGATAGGACAAGGGTTAGATGTTTGTTCTAGATTGGATATAAGGAAGGGAAGAAGTCTTAGAATGAGGATGGTGAAACACTGGAGCAGGTTGCCTAGAGAGGTGGTGGGTGCCCCATCCCTGGGAGCATTCAGGGATAGGTTGGATGAGGCTCTGAGCAATACAGTCTAGTTCAAGGTGCCCCGATCATTGCAGAGACATTGGACTGGGTGGCCCCTAAAGGTCCCTTCCAATCCAATTTTATGAGGCTTTGGAGCCTCTAAGGCCTCTCTACTTTTTACTATAAAACTGCTCTCAGTTGCTGGAGGATTTTTTCTTACGGATTTTCAGTGGAAAGCTGGGAAAGCTGGCAACAGTTTGCTTGCTATTGTGTTTCCCTCTCATTTCTTGGCCCCCTGCATATTGCTGCCATTACCCATCAAAGCATCAGGCTGAGTCAGATGTAGAAAATGAGATTAAAAACTCAGAGTGATGGATGGGTGGCAGCCAAAATTACTCTTCCTATCCATCGTCCCCTAGAGCTGTGATAGCAGCTCAGAGGTTGTGCCTCATGACTTACTCCCTCCCTGCTGAGGGGAGATGGGAACATCATTATCAGCTGCCGCTGAGTCCTGATTTGAAGCCAGCAGTGAAAATGTCCTCGGATGCAGAGCTCCTCCTAGGCCCCAAGGGTGATTTGAACCTGCTGGGAAGATGGAGGAAGAGCGGGAGGAGGGTGATGAGAAGAAAGAGGTGCAAATTCAACCATGTCTCTGTGAGGGTGTCATGGCAACAAGGTACATCGAAGTGCTTGTCAGGTGATCAGGGCAGACTTTGAAGGTCTCCTGCTCTTCTCCATTGCTGCAGGCTCATGTCTGACTCGCTGAAAAAATCTTTCGGGTAATATTTATGCCAGCATTGAAGTGCTAAGGGTGGCAAATGCTGCAACTAAGCCCCCTGTCTTTGCTTTCCAATGGGATGCTAAATCAGGGTGAGGAGATAGGATTGCAAGTTTCATTATCTGGGAATAGGACTAACAGCAGGGTGGCTTCAGCCCATAGGGTCCCTGTGCCCATCTGACTCTAGGACATGAGAAGGAGGTTTCTATCCCCTCCAGCCCATTTGGAGCTGGTTTGGGGTACTGGAAGGAGGAGGTCTCTCTGTCTTCAGAGCTGGCTCTGGAATAATGAAATCCGTAGCTCTGCTCCGGGAGCCGAGCCCAGCTCCTTTGATGCGATCATTAGTACACGGAGTTGGTGTTTTGGTTGGTTGGTTGGGTTTTTTTTCTGAGGCGTGACCTAATGATCCCAATATTCCAGCTACAGCCCCTCCTAGGGACCTTCTGTCTGAACCGTGTGTCCAGACTGAATTCAGCAAACTTCCCGGAGCAGGATGCCGTGTTCCCCCACACAAGGAAGCCATCTGGTCCCCTCCACCAGCTCCTTCTGCGGGGCTTCAAGCTCGCCAGCCGGGCTGGAAAGCCCTCCTCCTCCTCGCTTGCCCCGGTTCTCCTCGGCCATCTTGTTAGCAGAAGGCTGCGGAACGCGGGGCTGGCTGAATCTGGGGCGGGGATGGTGTCAGGCGGAGGCGGTTTCCAGGCAACTGTCGCGTGGTGGGACACGCGAGCCAAGAGCACCGGGGACACCGCGTTCCCAGTGCGCCGCCTGGGAGGGGACCGAGACACGCACGGAAGAAGCCGGCACAGGACTACGCGAAGAGGGGAAGCGCAGGGATGGCAGCAGAGGAGGGGGTCTCCAGAATATCCCCTCCTGCCCACTTATCATCATACCTTCCCTGGCTGGTAGTGAGCATTTCCAAGCTGGCTGCTGGTGCATCACGCGACAAGGAAGTACTACATTATGTATGGGATTTCACATGCCTTCTGCATCCTTTGGAAGATCAAAGAGAACATAAATATTGTGCCAGACTGTGCCCCAGCCCCCAGACTTATTGCAGGTGGTCCTGTGCTTCTCTGTCCCTTATCAAATACAAAGCTCCACCCCTACAAGTCATGAACCATTTTTGTGCACATATCCCAGCTCTGTGTCTCTGGGTGTCATTGAAAAAGTGAATTCCTTGTAAAAAAAATATTCTTCCCTTCCACAAGTTGACAGTCCTCCCCAGCACTTGGTGAGTCCCACTGCCCCTGTGCGCTGATGCCCAAGGCAGTATCCCCACTCCTGCCTGCCTGCCACCCCTACCTGCTTTAGAGGCCCTGGGAGCATCCCTGCCCCTGAAACTCACGTCTGGTAGCTCTTCCTTACACTGCCTGCCCAGTATTTCCCCTCACAGCAATGTCAGTACTCACATCCCCTTTGTTTTATCCAGTTTTGAGTGGGTTTTGAGAGGGGGCTTGAGTACAATTGGTTTTCAATGGATGAGGGAGGGTGATAAAATTGATATGGCCTAGCAATGGGAAAGAAATTCTTCTGGATTCTGACAGTGCAGCTGTGATGAACATAGGGAATGGGGCTACATAGTGCTTGGCAGGGTGTGTGCTGCAGAGGGGCAGAACCATTTTAATGCCCTGTATTCAAGGAAATGTTCTGCAGCCCTGTGCAGGTCACAGCATAGAGACAGGACAGTGGGGAGTCATCTGCATGCAGCCTTTACTCTCCCGAGCTGGCACTGAAGCTATTGATTTGGAACTTGCCCTCTTTACTCTAACCTTGGCAGTGCCAGCTCGACCCTCAGCAGTACTGATAAACCCTGCCACAACCTCCTGTCCCATCCTGGTGGTGTCACACTATGAAGTGCCTCAGCGACAAATCTTTCCTGCCACTCTGCCCTTGCACCACTTGCTCTTTTGCTGCGATGCTCTAAATCCAGGAAGCCTCTCTCCTATTTTTACACAGAGGCTGCAGCCACGCCAACATTATTAACCTGTTGTGGGTGCCCATCCCTTGTCAAGTGTTTTGTGCGAGGAAGGATGCGGTGCCGACTGCAAACGCTTTTTCAGAGGAAATTTAAAATCAGCCTTCTTCTGCTCTTGGCCCTTCTCGTGCACCTGGTGATGGATTTTGCTCTCCCCACAGCCCACAGGTCCTGCAGCTGCGATACGAAAGCATCAAAATCCATGGGTGTCCTGTCAGGCAGCCCCATGCCAGCCAGCCTCAAAAAGCTGAGCCTGCGAATCCGTCAGGATCTCAGTGGAAGCAACGGCTCCTTGGAGAAAAGTTCCCAACCACAGAGAGCAGGGCTGCACTTGAGGGCTGAAGAGCCAGGAGTCCAATGGCAGCATGAAGAGGAGAATGCAGGGTGGACCAAGGGATCAAAGCTGGCAGCACTCTTCGAGCATCCTCTTTACAACATCCCAGTCCCAGAGGTGACAGAGAAAGACAAGCTGTTTATCATCAACCCCATGGAGAAGTTCAGCCTGCACAGCAGCAGTAGTGATGAATGGTGAGGAGCAAGCTCAACCCTAACTTGCATTTCAGGGATATGTGGGTTTGAGGGGACAAGCAGCAGGGACCAAACATGTAGCTTCCTTATGTAGATCAGCATCCTACCCCAGAGGGGCCCGCATTGCTAAGCATGCTCTTCTCACATCTCAAATCCTCTCCTAGCCCTGAATTTTTGGGCTGCTACCCATAAGCCTGTAGCACACAGAAAAGCTAAAGGAGACTCTTGAATTATTCATTGTATTATGGATATCTATTAGGTGATCTCCTCAGCTCCTTCCCTTCCCCAGTGCAGACTAGCCCTTTCTCTCTCTCTCTCTGTATATGAGGAAGTCCCTGCTCCATATTTCTCATCAGTTTTATCCCCCTCTCTCGGTGTGTTGGAGATGCAAAGCCTGCAATGTAGGTTACCTCTAACCGTGAGACCATTCCTGTCCTGCATTTTGTAGGATATTGCCTGACCTCTTTAGGCTTGGTCATATGGTGAGCTCACTGTTGATGGCTGTCTATTTTTATCTTTGGACTACTAACCTCTAATTAGTAGGGAAGATATTAAAAGCTTTACCATTGTAACACATAGCAGCTTCCCTACGGAAAGCACACCTTTCAAAAGTGGTGCCTGCTAGAACTGGGAGAGAATAAAAGCTGGCTTAGGAGTTGGTTTCCGCAAATGGGCATTTGACTTGTCTCTGAGGACCACCTATGGGTAGCCTTGGGTCTGGTTTGATGAAATCAATGCACAATGTGTTTTCCTAGAGAGAGACATGGATATGGGTTATAGATAGCCTGGCCTAACTGTCCCATTGCAGTGCCAATGTGTGCTAGCACAGAGGTGGGGCAGATACCCCCAGGGGCTCCCTTGGATGCCAGCAAACTGCAAATTTGCAGGATGCACAGAGACAGGGATAGTGCTAACCCAAACTTATGCCCCTGGGGAAACCCACCCAAGGGGAATGGGTTGTTGAGGATGGGAGTTCAGGTCAGTGCTGGGGATGGCTGGAAAGTCCATGCTATTCCACACGTGAACACACATGTGTCCCCAGTAAGCACATAGAGGGGTGTAGCAGACTGTACTCCTGGGACCCAATCCCTTAGGGAAAAACAATGAGACGATCTGTTCCAGCAGGGAAATAAATGCATGGATGAGAGAAGGAGGATCAACCCAGGGATTTTCCATGGGAGATGGAGGGAAGACGCTGTGTTCAATCCAGCCATGCTGGGTGGGTCTTCCTGGCCACTAACTTTGGGTGGGATCTGACAGGTGCCAAAAGCCCCATGGAGGCCATATGGGGCAGGAGGTTCTACCACCATGAAACCTGGAACCCATCCAGGGCTTGCTCTGGGCTTTCTCTCTACCTCACCCTCCATGCACTGGCTCCCAGGGAGGGCCTGGGGACACGGGACCCATCCTGTCCTGACTAAAAGCTGTCATTGTTGTTGGGGTGGTGGTGGCTGTTGGGCTGCAGGGTCAGCAGCAGTAAAGCCGAGACGCTCCTCCCGACAGGGAAGACAGCCTATGACACCTACCCCACCTGGCTCAAATTCCACATTGGCATCAACCGCTATGAGCTGTACCCCCGCCGGGACCCCTTGTTGCCCACACTCCTCCAGGATTTGGCCACGCAAAGGATCATCAGTTCGGGTACTGCCTCCCTGCTTGTACCCCTGTCCACACCCCTGCTCTGCTGCCTGCTGCCTGCCTCCTTCATCCCTATGTGCCTCCTTTCAGTCCAGAAGTCCGGCGGGACCCAGCTCAAGCTCATCATGACGTTCCCAAACTATGGGCAGGCCCTCTTCAAGCCCATGAAGTGAGTAGAGCCTGGGACCACCCTATACCTCCACCTACACTGTCCTGTTAGGTAGCGAGGAGTGGCCAGAGGGGACCACGGAGGGAGAAATGGAGAGATGCGTCATGTGCTGCCTCCCTTCATCACCTCCATCCTAAAACTGAGGCGAGGTGAATGGTCCCGTTTCTCTTGCCTTCCCTGGCGGTGCTTGCTGCAAACTGGATGCAGCCTGTGATGGGGTAGTGACCTCCAGTGGTGGAAAGAAGAAGGTGGTCCATGAGGACCATCTAGGAGCCTCCAGTCCATGAAGGCTTCCCCACCCTTGAGTTGGAGGCAGGGGTTGTGTAGGAGCCTGGATAGGGGGCTTGGAGCCACGCATCCACCCATCACAAAGTGACTGGAGGAGACTGGGTCTGGCTGTGTCTCCAGTGTCACCAGGGAACACAAGGTGAGCGGTGGTTTGGAACTAATCCCATGCTTGGAGTGACCCCATCCATAATGATTGCCCCCACTGTCCCCTCTCCTGCCAGGCAGACCCGGGACCAGGAGACCCCCATTGATTTTTTCTACTTCTCAGACTTTGAGAGGCACAATGCAGAGATTGCAGCCTTCCACCTGGACAGGTGAGCATAAGCTTTGCATACTGGCAAAGCATCAGAGAAACTGCTCCTTCATCCCATCTCTCGCTCCCTGTTGTGAGGGGTACCTGTGTCTTCTATCAGTGTTAATAACTCGCTGTTATTAAACCAGCTGAGGTCAGTAAGAAATGATTCCAAGTTATGTGTTTCAGGATCCTGGATTTCCGGCGAATCCCCCCAGTTTCTGGCCGTTTGGTCAACATAACAAAGGAAATTTGGGAAATCACCACAGACAAGAAACTGGCCAAGACTTTCTTCATCTCCCCAGGTGAGCTTTCATGCTCACTGTCCTCTCCTGTGGCCACCTGAATGGAGCTCACCTGGAGCTGGCTACTGCTCCCCCCACACTCAGACAAACTATCCCGCTGGGGGAGTTCCAGCTCCCATGGGTAGCCTGCCACCAGCCTTTGCTCCTCACAGCCTCCCTTGCCATGGCTTAGCTGGTGGCAGATGTCCAGAATGCATGGAGCATCCTCCTCTGGCTGCTTGCTGGATCACTCTGCCTGGGGTCGCAGGCTCACTGCCTTCCTTCTCTTAGTCAACCTTTGTTTTGTCCCCATGGCCAGTGGGTAATGTCTGCTTCTACGGGGAGTGCTCCTACTACTGCTCCACCGAGCACGCCCTCTGTGGCAAACCGGACCGGCTGGAGGGCTCCATGGCTGCCCTGCTCCCTGACAAGACCCTGGCCAAGCGCCGCTCCTGGCGCAGCCCCTGGCGCCGGTCCTACCACAAGAGCAAGAAGGCTGAGTGAGATGGGGCATGAGGGGTGTGGGGACGTGGGCCAGCAGAGCCATGGGATGGGAGGGGGCTTCTCCACAGCTGCTCACATGGCCCCATTGCCCTCGCTGGCCTCTGCCACCAGGTGGGAGCTGAACCCCAGCTACTGCGCTCAGGTGCGGGAGACACCACCCTATGACAAGGGCCATCGCCTCCTCGACCTCATCGACATGACGATCCTCGATTTCCTCATGGGTGAGCCCCTCTGTGCCTGTGCTGGGGGCTGTGGAGGTCCTTCAGGACCAGGAGGCCCAATGCCCCGTGGTACCATGCCCTGCAAGGTTTGTTGGCCAAACTGTTGTTCAGGCTGCAGTGAGCTGCAGTCTTACCCACAATAAGAGCACAGGGCTGTGCCACGCCTGGGCATTTCCCAGGCAAAAGTTGAAGTCAAGAGATTTCAGCGACACCCCACCTGAATGCCCTGGACATGAGAAGCACTATCCAGCCTGCTCTCACATGCAGCCCCTGGAGAGCCAGAGGTGGAGATGATGCTTCCCAGGGCTCTTGCTGCCTCTCCTGTCCTGGGCCATTTCTTCTTCCCTGCATTGTCCCCTCACCAGCATCTGACTGGGAGACTTTCCCATCTCCTCATTCCTGACCGCCCAGCCATGTCTTTGCCATTACTTCCACTCCATTTGCCATTGTTGTCCCTTTGTGGGCCTGCTGGGACTAGAAGGGGCCCAGAGGCCATGTGGTCTCTGCTCAGTTCCCCTGTACAGCCATGGCCACCAGATGGACACCTTAGATGTGCCTCCAACCCTTTTCTCCAGGCTCTGGGTTTCAGTCTCACACCAGGAGAGTGCTCCATGTCCCTGTTCCCATCTGCCAGCCCACAACCTGATGGCAAATTTGTTGGTCCACCACAGGCAATATGGACCGGCACCACTACGAGACCTTTGAGAAATTTGGGAATGACACTTTCCTGCTCCACCTGGACAATGGTCGTGGGTAAAGCTGGGGAGTAGGGGGGAGCAATCACAACAAAAGGGTGGGGGGAGACCTCCAGTCTTGCCAAAATGTCACCCTGACACATCCTTACGGGCTTGTCCCCACCCCTAGCTTCGGCACACACTCACGCGATGAACTGTCCATCCTGGCGCCTCTCCAGCAATGCTGCAGGTAAGGGATTGCTGCCCTCCCTGGGTCTGCTGTTGAGGAGAGGCTCCTCCTATTGAGACCTCCCCCTCCTCATCTCTGGCAGCATCAAGAAGTCCACTTACCTGCGGCTGCAACTGCTGGCCACCCAGCCCTACCGCCTGAGTGATGTGCTGCGAGAGGCGCTGGCTGCAGATCCACTGGCCCCTGTCCTGGCTGAACCCCACCTGCGGGCACTGGACCGGCGCCTGGGGAAGGTGCTGGTGGCGGTGGGACACTGCCTGGCCAGGGCAGCCCGCCAGGAAGAGGTGCTGGTGGATGATGTGAGGTCATGGGTGTGATGGGGAGC
The DNA here is from genome assembly GCA_013397195.1 of Hylia prasina. Lineage (NCBI taxonomy): Eukaryota > Metazoa > Chordata > Aves > Passeriformes > Sylviidae > Hylia > Hylia prasina. The sequence continues at coordinate 74,385 of VYXD01000543.1, forward strand.
TGGATTGGGCTGTTTTGGTGTGCTGCCAAGGATGATGTGCGGATGGATGTGCAGCTCGGATTCTTTGTAGCATCAGCTTCTGGTGGCACCTGAGCTGGTGGCATGATGAACCAGGAAAGCAGGTTGTAAGGATAGCTGGGACAGGGAGGAAATTTAAATAAAAAGGTTGCCCTAGTGGAGAAACACGAGCTGTGACCTTCCCCACCAAGGCTGCTTTCCCAGCCCTGGCTTGTCCTTGTGTGCCTGGATGTGTCATTTCAGCCGTCCAAAGCCTTTTAGGAAAGGGTAGGGATTCTTCCTGCCTTTCCCCAGCAAGAGCTGCCAAACTGGAAGAACTGGCAATCTCCCTCTGCCCCACCCCCACCCCCAGCATGGTGATGTCCTGGTGACCCCCAAAAAGAGAGCTAAGACTCCCCACTGCTGGTGTGGGGAAAATGAGGCAGAAGCTCCCAGCTACACACCACTTATCTTTGCCCCACTCTTCCCACACCCACTCAAAAACTCCTATATCTCTGGCATCACCACCTCCTCCACAGGACCAGGGATGCAGCAAGGACAAACCCCACTCCCCTCAGAACATCTTCCCAAATCCCCTGGGAACCACCACTGACTCCCTTCACACCCGAAAAAGTGGCTCCTGAGGAGGGGATGGATTGACCTGGGGCTGTGCACCGTACTTAGTGCCTGGTGGCTCAGCACCCAGCTTATCCCCTGAGCCTGCCGGGGGGGTTAATCCATGCAGGGTTACGTCACCTGGAGCAGGTGCCATTGTGACAGCTACTGCCAGTGTACCCAGGTTGGGACACAGGATTGCCATCTGCATGGCCAGAGATAAAGGTGCCACTGGGGAGGGGAGATGTCCTCTGTCCCAGCCAGACACTTGCAAATGGATGGGAGGCCATGGGAAAGGGTGAAAAAGGGCAGCTGGCACAGTGGGAGATGGAGCTGGAAAAGCTAGGCAGAGATTTTGGCTGGAACAAAAAATGGGCTGAAAAGGAAGGGGGGAAAAAAAAAAAGGGAGACAAAGAGGATCTGTCTGTGTTACACAACAGGGCTGGGGACGCTGAATTGGGGTTTGTTGCCATGTGCTCCCCCAACGCTGACAGCACGTCCTCCTGCCACTGCCCTGACATGTGCCCCAAAGCCCAGCACACAGAGGACAAGGTTTCGTGGTTCTTTTGTAATAGGTTCCTTCCCTTCTGCCAGCTTAGTATTTTTTTTACTCTTTATATAAATACCTTTTTGCTCCATTCCAAAAGCCAGGGGGGACCATTCCTGCACCGTGCCTCATAGACATAGCCTAAACAACCAACTGCATCCAGACCCAGGGGGCCAGTTGTCCTGACTCTCAGAGCTCCCCCAGGCAAATATTTTTCCGAGGTGCCGTCAGATTTACAAGGGGGGGGTGTGGGAGGGTGGCTGTTTTGTCAGCCTGGTGAGTTTGCACAAGGTCCCAGCGGTACCGCAGCGGTTCAAGGTCCCACGGGAGCAGCCCGGTTTGGCTCACACTCCCCTGACGAGCCTGCCCAGCCGTCCGTGGGAAAGAGCGATGGCAGCGGGATGTCTGGGGCCACTGGCCCAGGGAGCAGCAGAACACGCTTGCCCAGTCGAGGCGGCGTGGGCACACGGGTGTCGAGCGGGGCTGCCCACGCCCCAGGGATAGGTTCGGCCGTGTCGTCGTGACGGGTGGTGCGTGGGATGCGGGGATTTCCCACCCCACCAGGACCAGCAAACCAGCCACCCCAGCAAAGCCCAAACGGGGCCGGGGTGCAGCCCTGCACCTGGGAGCTCCCATTTTGGGCTGGCATCACCCACGCCCTTGGCTGGCAGCGTGGGCTGACTGCTGCCCGTGCTGGACATGGCGGGAGGAACCTCAGGGCTGAGATGTTTGGGGACCAGGTCCCG
>VYXD01000543.1:76434-121014 GCA_013397195.1 Hylia prasina
TGCGGAGGGGAAAGGAGGCTAAGGGGTTTTTCGACCTGTACGGGGAGGCAGCTCCATCCCGAGGCACCCCACGGCCGACAGCTCGGGACGGTGTTCGGTGTGGGCCATGGCCCCTGCCACAGGCGTGAGGTTCCGCGAGTGGGATCCCGCTGCATGAGTTCCTCCAGGGAACCTGCCGCTGACACTTCCTTCTCTCCCCCGCCATCTCCTCACCCCCAGGTGAGCCGAGACCCCCTCCGTGCTGCCGCCATGTCCCGCCGCAGCCAGCGCCTTGTCACCACCCGCTATTACCCCGGGGACGATGATGCCACGACCAGCAGCAGCACATCTCTGCTGGGTGGGACACAGCTCCCCTTCAAGGAGACCACCGGCAGGTTAGTGGCGGGCAGGAGTGGGGGGGCTCTCCTTCCCCAAATCTGACAGGGGCGGGGCATTCCATCCCACACCAGGGACCTTCCTGGGTGAGGTGTGGGGATGGCTTGCAGAAGGGAGCATGACGGTGAGCCTGACGCATTCCGGCATGGCCGCCTTGGCACTGGCTGTGCCCCTGCTCCAGCCAAAGCCCCGCGCTCCCTGCCCAGGCACCTCTGCGTGCCCGCGGGCCCGGCACGGGAGCCTGCCGTGAGTGGCCGGGTGCCAGCTCCCAGATGCAGCTGGATGGCGAGAGGGAGGAGGGAGGAAAGAGGAAAGAGGGAGGTGCGCTGCGAGTGCCGGCCGGAAAACCACAACGGTGCGAGCGGAAGCGATGCCTGGGACGGGCAGGAGGCCTCCGAAAAGCAGAGGTTGCCGCCTCTGAAAGCTGCCGCCATCCGGTGTGGGGGGAAGTGATGCTGGTCGAAGGGATGGGGTGAATTCCCCATATCACCCCATTGGTGCTCTGTGAAACCCCATCCCCCACCCCCCCCACGTAACCATACATGTCTGTTGAGCCTGTTCTCGCCTCCCACAGGACGATCAGGAGGAAATCGAGTAGCACAAAGCGCTTCTCTCCCGCCCCCAGCACCCAAACCTCCTACTATAGCGAGTCCATGTTGAGCGAGTCCTACCTGGGGGGCAGCCGGGGCCTTGCTGCCCTGGATAGCTCCATGCTGGATGATGACCTGGACAGCAGCACGTACTGGGGTGAGCCCTTCCACTCTCCTACGGCAGCTGGGGACCTCCCTGGACACTGGAGGGGGCTGGGGCAACTGCCCAGGCTGGCTGACTGGGTTGCCCCTTTCGGAAGGGGCTGGATGATTTTTCAATGGAACTTGTGTTTGGGGGCAGGTGGAGAGATCTCCACCAGGAGGAGAAGAGGCACAGGGGACACCGAGTCCAGTAAGATCAATGGGATGCTAGAGAGCAAGACATACGACACCTACACATCTTCATCTGGGTACTCCTCGGAGGATGACTACGCTGGTAGGGATGCACTAGTCTGTAGTGGCAGGAATGCAGGGGAGGCATTCCCAGGGGGACTAGCCTAGGGTATGCTGCCAGTCCCCACTAGATGCCACCCCCAGAGCAAAGCCTTTGCTGTGGGCAATTCACGGGGATGCTGTCTGCATTGGTGACTTGCTCCTTACTTTCCAGGTCACTGTTTCTCAGGCCAGAGTAGCTCCGGGTCAGGTCTGAGAACTGCAGCCTCCCGGGTGGGCTCCTTCCTCTGGCAGGTGTTCACCTCCCCAGGTGAGTGGAGGGTTGGCAGGGGCACTTCTACCAGCAGTGTTCTTGCCAGTCAGCATCTCTTCTGCAGGTGCTGTGTGTGCTATTCCCTGTTTGGGTGGAGGGGTTTTATCCCCTTGTGGTGCCCCCCTTGGGCATGGAGGCGACATCTCTGCCAGGACTCCTTCTGAGGCTTGTTTTTTTCTCCTGGCAGTTCAGTTCATGGGGTGGCTGTTCTCGGGGCTCACAGGGGCCTGGCGCCGCCTCACCAGCACAGCTTCCCACCTGGACAGTGTCCCCTTCTCCAGGTGAGTGTGCTGCAGGGGGCACCAGGATGTAAAGCCTGCAGGACCCTGTAAAGGGGAGGCACATTTGGGGTGGTGGCTGTCTTGTTGTCTTTGCCTTCCCTCTTGGCCCCATCCAAGTGTGATGGAAGGTGGTTGCAGTCCTCTGGGCACCCCTCTCTTCTCCATGCTCCAGGTCCTACCCACGTCTGAAGAGGTCCCTGCTGCTGCTGCTGCTCCTCCTGCTCCTCGCTGCTGCAGCCTATGGTGAGCCAGTCTCCCTTGATGTGCTGCCCTGGGATCTGGGGCAGTGCAGAGCATCCCACTGCCACAGCTGGGAGATGGGATGGCCTGATGCTCGGTGCTCGTGACTTCTGGTAACGTGGTCCATCTGCATCCCTGTGCCAGTGACTCCTGGTAATCCCTGGAGATGCTGATGGCTGAGCCTCTGCATGTCCACCCTGTCCACTACTGTGGCCCATTACTAGCCTGTGGTTTTGACCATCTCATCCTTTTGTGCCCAGGAGCTTGGTACTTCTACCCAAACGGGCTGTCGACACTTGGCCTGCCTTCCTTCCCATGGTGGGGTGCTGGAAAGCTTTCCTTCTCCTCCGAAGTTCCTGGGGCAGGGGACCTGACCATGCTGGACCAGGTAAGCTTCAGCAAAGGCATGATAGTGGCCCGGGTGGGATGAGTGCCTTGCAGGGAGAGCTGGGATGATGTGATCCCTGGCTGAACAATTGTTTCTAGGGTATGAGGAATGGTGGAGGACAGGGCAGATGATGGCTCCACACTGGCTGCCCCCCAGCTTGTGGCCATCTCACTCTTGGGGTGTCCCTGGGATGGAGCAGGGGGGACATCTGCCTCCTCCTGGGAAGCAACAGATAAATAAGATGCCACTGACTCTGGAGAATGAGTGAGAATGGGTGGTCCAGGTCCCCTTTCACAGGGGTCCTGTAGAGCAGGCACTTCCCTGGCAGGCTGCATCACATCTTGTTTTTGTCCCTGCAGGGGGAACACCGACTCTTGGCTCGCTTCCAGTCCCTGGAGAAGCGGTTTGAGGCACTGGAGGCTGAGCTGTCACGGTGGGAGCTGCGTCGTGGGGCAGCAGCAGTGACAGCAGGGGGAGAAGCACCCCCTGGGGACATCCTTGCTCTGCTGGAGGGGCTGGTGAGCCGCCGGGACGCGGGGCTGAAGGAGCATCTCCGCACCGACATGGCCAACCACCTCCAGGTGAGTGACACGGAGAGCGCAGGGAGATGGGGGTGTGCAGGGCCAGGCTCTGATATTCCACCCTGTTCCTCATCCGTCAGGGCAAGCTGGATGCACTCCAAGCCCAGGTGCAGAGAGATTTAGATGGGCGCCTGGGCAAGATGGCACAAGCTTCCCGGGTAAGCAGATGAGCATGTGCCAGTACCTGGACAGGACACCCTCACCAGTGGTGTCACAGGTCTCACCCCTTCCCCTTTTCCTGGTAGGAGATGGAAGCACGCTTGCTGGAGCTGAACTCGGAGTGGCAGAGGTAACGCTGGCTGTGAGGCAATGCCATTGCTCTGTTGGGAGCATAGTCAAGGGGCATCAAGAGGCATAGTCTGGGGGTGAAGGAAGGAAGGATACATACGTGGGTGTCAGTGGGAGCCAGCACTGTGCCTTTCTGGCCAGAAAGGCCGGCGGTATCCTAAGGTGCATTAGGAAGGGCACTGTCAGTAGGTTGAGGGGTGATCTTGTCCCTCTATGCAGCCCTAGTGAGGCCACCTCTGGAGTGCTGTGTCCAGTTCTGGGCACCCCAGTACAAGTGAGACATGGAGTTCCTGGAGCTGGTCCAGCAGAGGGCTACAGAGATGACGAAGGGACTGGAGAATCTCTCTTATGAAGAAAGGCTAAAGGAGTTGGGCCTGTTCAGCCTTGAGAAGAGACAACTGAGAAGGGACCTCACCAATGTCTATTGGTGTCTGAAGGGAGGGTGTCAGAAGGATGGAGCCAGGCCCTTCTCAGTGATGCCAAGCAATAAGATAAGAGACAATGGGCAGAAACTGATACACAGGAAGTTCCACCTGAATATGTGGAAGAATTTCTTTGCTGTGCAGTGACCACACACTGGAACAGATTGCCCAGAGAGGTTGTGGAGTCTCCCTCCCTGGAGATAGTCCAGAACTGTCTGGATGCAATCCTGTGCCATGTGCTCTGGGATGACCCTGCTAGAGCAGGGAGGTTGGACCAAATTGACCCCCTGTGGTCTGTTCCAACCTGACCTGCTATTCTGGGGCTTGGCAGCAGGGCTCCAAGAGCAATGGCAACAAATGACTTTTTCCACTATTGCTTTGCATCACTGTGAATTTGGCCCTTCAGCTGAGGGGTGAGCTGAGGATGCTTTCCCATGGGATGCGGTAGAAGAGGTTACTGCCAGTGGAATTAAAACTGAGTCTGGAGATGGGATTGAGCATAGGTGATGTGGGATGAACCTCTTCCTCCAGTTTGCAGAGGGGAACTGGGCCTATTGGCACGAGATCTTGTTACATTTCTCTTGGCACAGCTCAGTGCAGGAGAGCCTGCAAGGGACATTCCAGCAGGAGGTGGGCAAGCTGGAGCAGGAGGTGGCAGTGCTGAGGAGGGAGCTGGCAAGCCTCAAGTCAGACCAGGACGTGATGGGGAAGCATGTGGAGGGGATACTGGAGCAGCTGAAGACCGTGCGGGCTGATGTGAGTCCCTGGCCCCCAGCCTGTTTGGCAGAAAGGCAAGCAAGGGTCCCTTCTCCAGGGCTGAGCTCTGTCCGCACCGTTCCAGGTGGAAGTGCAGTTCCCAGTGTGGATCAGTAAGTTCCTGTCACAGTCCCAGCATGATGGTGCTGCTGCCTTCATCCTCCAGCGGGAAGACTTGCAAGCAGAGCTCCAGGCTCTGGAGCACAAGATCCTTGCAAAAGTCTTGGAGGACCGGAGACTCTCAGCACGGGATGCGCAGGCTGGTATTGGAGTGGCCCTGCGGCAAGGAGGGACTGCAGGAGTGACGGAGGAGGTGAGTACTGGCCTGAGCCCCAGAGACATGAGATGACCACCAGTGTGGGGCTGGGGACTGTGCCCCACTTCATGTGTACAGGGGGCTGGCACGTGTGCCTGGCAGATGGCAGAGGCATTGGGACAGCCCCCATAGCTGAGATATTGATCCTGGGCTCACAGGATGCAAGAGCATCCTTGAAACTCCTTCTCTGCCACTCCCTTCTCAGTTTGTGCCTGCTCTGTGCTCTGGAAGAGGTCACAGATGGTAATAGCTGCAACCCTGCAAGGCTCTTTACTATCTTAAAATCCAAGCTTCTGCTTGTGTGTCCTTCACCTGGAATGTGGGACAGGTGCCAACAAGGCTTCCATGGGTGGAGCGTCTTGCTTATCCCCATTCTTCAGCAGCACTGCTGAGTTGTTTGGTGCAAAGCATTTCAGCAGAATGACACCAAGGGGAAAAAATGAGCCTGCTTGCTTTGGAAGGAGTTACTGGAGGATCTGGAGGAGTTGATGGAGGGTCGAGCTGGGATTAGCAGTCCGCATAGTCTGTGCAAGCTTTGTGTACTCCTTAAAATTTAGACCCAAAGTGATGCTCCAAGGTCCTAGCTCCTTAGCCTGGGTTTGGCTCCAGATGGGTGTTCCTGCCATCTCCTTTCCTGGATGAGGGGAGTTCCCGTTAATCCTGTGGGACAGGGCAGGAGGGACCAGCAGATGATTCTGGGTGGTCTGTCAGGTTGTGTCTGGTGGTACCTCTGCTCCCTCTGGGTCAGCCTCTCTTGGGGACAGGCAAGTGCAGCATGCCTGGGTGCTGCCCCTTCACTGCACAGCTCCTCTCCCCTGGGGTATTTTTAGCAACCTCTAACGAGGCTTCTCAGCCAAATGCGTGTCCTCTCATTTTTGCCGTGTGACGGTGATTCATCCCTTGGCTGTTCTATCCCCTGGCTGTCTTGTGGGAAGGTCCTTGCACTCTCTGTCCCTGCAGGGGCAGGCGGGTGGGGGGCAGGATGCCTGCCCCAGTTTGTCACCCTCCTGTGCCCTCTGCTCCTGCTGCAGCAAGTGCATCTCATCGTGGACCAGGCCCTGAAGCGCTACAGTGAGGACCGTGTGGGGATGGTTGACTATGCCCTCGAGTCAGCAGGTGGGTGGTCAGGACAAGCCAGCTGTCCTGGGGAGGTGACCACAGGGTGCTGGCGTGCGGCTCACCTGCTGCCATCCCCTCTAATGCCAGGGGCCAGCGTCATCAACACTCGCTGCTCAGAGACCTACGAGACACGCACAGCGCTGCTGAGCTTGTTCGGCATCCCCCTGTGGTACCACTCGCAGTCCCCCCGTGTCATTCTGCAGGTGGGCACTGAGTGGGAGGACTGGGCTGGTTCTCATGGGGGTTTTATTGGGCTTTGACTGTTGCTCCAAGCCAGAAGCCAGGCTGGTGGAAGAGAAATGATTCTGATGGTGGTAACATTGCTGGTGTCTCACTTCCATGCTCGTAGCCAGACGTCAATCCTGGGAACTGCTGGGCATTTCGTGGCTCCCAGGGCTTTGCTGTCATCCGCCTCTCCAGCGTTATCCGCCCCACGGCTGTGACGCTGGAACACATCTCAAAAGCCCTCTCACCACAGGGGGTGATCCCCAGTGCCCCTAAGGACTTCGCTGTCTATGTGAGTGCCCTCACCCAGACCTGGGGCAGGGGGGGACATAGTGGGAGGGCGCTGGAAGGGACAGCTAACAAACCCCATACCTGGCTGTGGGGTGCTCTGGGGGAGTTGGTCTTATCCTGAAGAAGAGGAAGAAGCAATACTGGTGGGGAGAGGGGCAGCACCAGGTTTCAGAAAGAGTTTGAGGGGACACAGGGACAAAGGCGCTTGAGTAGGTGTAACTTTTGGTCTTCCCCCCCTTTATCCTTCCCAACTGGTTCCTGTTCCCATTTGTCTATTTTGACCTGGAAGAGCAGGAGCGGGGGCCAAGCACAGTTGTGTTTCCCTCTCCCTCTTCTGCCCTGGATGTGTGCATTACCTCTGGTCTCCCTCTCTGATGACCCCTGGTTGTCCCTTTCTGCCTCCCTGCCCTTCCATAGGGCTTAAAAGAAGAAAGAGAGGAGGAGGGCCTTCTCCTTGGACAGTTTACCTACAACCACGATGGTGACCCGATCCAAACATTTTACTTAGAGGTAAGTGCTTTGCCTCTGGAGCACCTGACCCCCAAGAAGAAAATGGGGCCTCTGAAATCTCTGAGCCTTAGAGAGCCCTCAAGGTCTTAAGTATTTCTTTTCCCTCCTCCCCAAGGGTGACTCCATGGGCACATACCAGCTGGTGGAGCTCCGGGTGCTGAGCAATTGGGGCCACCCCGAATACACCTGCATCTACCGCTTCCGCGTGCACGGGGAGGTGACGCACTGACCCCCAGCCCTGTGCGGGATGAGGATGCTGTTGGGCTGACAGCTGGAGGGGATGTGTCTGGTTCACTGCTTCGAATGTAGAAATCCTGGCGTGTGCCAGCAGCCGCCCCAGGAAGCTGCCCCCTGGAGGGAGGAGAAGAGCTGGTGTTGATGGGGTGAGGCTTTCACTCTTTCAAGGACCGGGGTGGTGAGGCAAGAGCATCCCAAGTGGGTCCTAGCGCTGCCTGGCTTGTTTTCAGTGCAAATGGGACATATTAACTTTTTAAGCTAACTTTTTATCAGGTTTGCGCTACCCCTCTTCCCTGTTGTCCCACTCCTTTCTAGCATGGCCAGGGCTTGGGAAAGAGGTGTCATTTTGTGATATGCTTCATGCGGGCTTGGTGCAAGAGATTGGTGTGTGGGACCATGGTGCCTGACTCAGTGCTGCCACAGAAGGTGGGAGCCACTGGTCATGGCCACCAAGTCCTCTCCACACAGGGTCGCTTCTCTTGCCTTGGTGTTGGTTTGGGTAAAGATCTCCAGCCCTCCAATGCTGGGCTGGCAGAGAGGAAGTAAGGCAGTATTAATGAAGTATTAACATAAAACTAGTGGTGTGGGGCAGTAGGAGGAAAGGAATGTGGCACGTGTTGGTGGCAGAGCCCACCTTGGTGTTGCCATCCATCCACTCAAGCCCTCCTGCTAACAGTAGCTGAGTTGGGTCTTGGCGATGCTGTTGGCCTCCCTGGCTGCCTCCCCAGTGTTAAGCTTGATGATGCTATTGAAAAGTCCTGTTGCTTACTTTTCCTTTGGGGTTTGTTCTGATTTTTTTTTTAAGAGGGGTGGGGAGCTATTTTCCAGTTAGGGTGTTGGGGTTGTTTTTTTTTGGGGGGGGGATTTGTAGTAACAAAAGGAAAAAAGACTTTTTCCATGCAATTTGTACTTAACCAGAGAATGTTACATGGTGCCACTGGGATGAGTGGCTTAGATGTGGAGAGGGCTAGAGCTTTTTTTAGTAGAATAGCACACACAGTAGGATAAGCTAGAATGAGATGAGCAGAACTGTTTAAAATACAGGCCTCATGTTGTTGGTGGGTTGGTAGCTGGCCTTGGAAGCTGGGGTCCTCTGTGCACTGCTGCTGGTGGGGTGCTGGAGGTGTTCCTGCCCTCCTTCCTCTGGATGTCCTCTGAGACTGCAGGGCGTGGCTGTGGCCTTTTGCCCATCGCTGCATCTGTATATACTTGACTGTTAGCAGCAAGTGGGAGCTGCTGCCCCAGGGCTCTGCAGAGTTCTTGTGGGGGGAGACAGGGCAATCGCCAAGGCTTGCAGGTGCCAGCATGCAGAGCCACCTCAGCCTGCAGGGTTCCCTCAGCTCTCGGGTCCTCGATGGCAAGTGGCTAGTGCAGGCTGACCTCCTTTCTCTTGGAAGGGCTCCCTTTTCCTCCTACCTCTCACTGGCATTGCACTGTTTTCTGAGCCCTGGCTGTGGGAGGACTGGGCTGGAGCAGGAGGGGGAATTCTGCCTGAAGTGAGCATGTAAATCTTCCCTGTAGTGTTGGGTGGAGGCACAGCAGGGGTTTGCAGGAAGGATGCACGGGGACCTTCCCCACGCTGGGGAGTGCTAAGGCCATCTGGCCCCTCCACCTCCTGGCTGCCTGCATCACACAGTTTGGCTTTGTGTTCTTGGATGCTGTTAACAACCTCCAGCTTTGTTTTGTGTTTCATTGAAAGAAAAGCTAAAGTGTTCAGGGTCAGTGTTTCAGTCCCTGTTCAATGCTGGTACCGTCCTTCCCCTGACACCATGAGAGCACCATGTATTCCCACTCTGCTTGAAGCAATGTAGGCATAGAGGAGGAGGGGCTGAGAAAGTGTCTCCTTTCAGCATCCCCTCATGGACATCAGGCAGAGCTGCTGAGCCTTGACTCCCTCCATGCCAGCCTGGGAGGGGGTGAGGATGGTGGCAGCACATCCCTTCTGAAGGGGTCTCTGTGCTCCAAGCAGGGGAAGTGAGCCCAGAGGGCATAGTCCTGTCTCCAACAGGTTAAAATTACCCTGTTGTGCCTCTTGTAGAGCTGGGAGGCCCTGCTGCAGGGGGAAAGCCAACCTGGAGCCAGAGCCAGGGACTATAAATTCTCTCCTATATCGAGCGTAGTCTTAATTCTTGGCATCCACAGCCAAAGTTATTTTAAACTTGTCTACAGCTGCCACTTGCCTTGGAGTCATGTCCATAAGTGCACTGAGCAAATGGAGTTGTGCTTTTATGAATGCCTAGACCTGTTCTGGGCTTGGCAGACCAGCTCCTGTATTTATTTGAATCATAAAGGGAGAGCAGAGATTAAGCTCTCCCTTTTTCTCACCTTTTGCTGGCTGCTGGAGCAAGAGCTATAACCATGAGCCTGGGAAAACCCCTTTTCTTACATTCCTTCTGGGTCCCTGGTCTCTGGCTTGGACTGTAAGGACAGATAAGGTCTTTGCCCAAGAAAAAAATGATTTCATGGTAAATCAGGCATGCTGGTGAGAGGCAGGAAAGGTGACCTCTTCCCCTGAAAATGGAGTGGTAGTGGGATCTCTGCTCCTTCCACATGGGTGTTAACTGCTCTGTCTGGGTTAGGGAGCATTTGGCTTCACAGTGCAAGGTTGCCCTGTGCTTTGGACATGAAAATCTTTGCTGTTCTAACTAAAACTCCCTGCAACGATCAGTAAGAGCTCATCCTGGGGCTTTGTGCTCTTTTTGAGCTGGTTTTAGAGGCCTCACCATGCCATCTGTGTGAGGATCCCCATCAACATATGCTGAGGCTACATATGGGTTTTCAGCCCCCAAATTCAGCATCAGTGCTGGGCTGCAGCCTGAACACGTGTGCTGAGTGCCCAGAGCCACTGGCTCTTGAGATTGTAGCTTGCAGCATTTCTGCAGCACTTCTCAGAGCTGCAGACAACGAGGGAACAGGACACTGCTGCTTCAGCATGTGCTTCATTGACTAGGGGTATTTAATCCTAGATCTAATGCTGAAGATGAGCCTGGTGAGGCAGGAGAAATGCAGAACAGCTGTGGGAGCAGATTTTCCCTCTTCTATTCTCCCTCCTTCTCAGTTTGCCCTACACACGTGTTACAAATCAGCCCTGCAGAAACAGATAGTTACAGACGGGTTTGTGTTTGATGCTGTAGCCTGTTGCAAATGCTGCACTGTTTTGTTTCTTTTATTTTTTAATCAACAGATTGTAATTTATGCCTATGCAAGAAAAAGACCAAGACATAAATTGTATCAAAACTGCCCAGAGTGGTTTGGATGTTTTGTAACTGAATTTGCTGTTGGGAATGATGTACAATTAGTAGATAAACAAAGCAATTCTTGGAGCTCTTCTTCTATCTAATTTTATGGCAAATCGTTATTTTCCAGCCTGAGGTACTAACTCTAGGGCCAGTTAACAAACTTATCACCTTGTCATTGAGCAGGCTTGAGGTTGCAAAAACTGCTTGAAACAATGCTGAAAACACTTACGTTAAAACGTCCAATTCCTTGGGACTAAAAATTTCTACTAGACTTAAGTCTGTTATTTCATGGCCGTCCTAATTCTGCAGTCACCTCCCAAGCCTTCCCATCCTTTGCCTTACCATGAGCAGAGCCCAGTTGGCCCCAAGGAGCAGCAAGTGCGGCTGGGTTAGCAGGGACAAAGCCTGATACAAAACCCAATTCAGGGTATCTGCATGCTTCTTTTCCTTCACATAAGCTGTTAAGTAGTCATCAGCTATAAAGCAGGCAGAAAGGAAATATTCAATTATCCTTAGCATGAGGAAGTTAACTTAGGTGCATAAAAAAGGCTGAAAAATGGGAAACTGAATGGGCTTGAGGAGGGTCAGAACCTTGTCTCCTTAACCTGGGCTTGGAGGAAGGCTTATTACATTGAGGAATACCTATGCAGCTCCTCCCAGAAGACCATGCTAGGGCCAGGCTCGCTCTGCTGGCCCTGGACCAGCCCTCTCCAGGAGGAGAAGGGCTGTGTGGGCCTTAGCTCTGGCTACCACAGCCCAACGTTTATCTATGAAAGGGCTGTGCAGAGCTGAAAAAGCCTTTGTGAACCTCTGAGATCAACCAAGGAGACAGAAATCAGCTCCTTGCCAACCCTGCAGTGTCTCATTGTATTTGCAGAAACAGGTGAGGTGCACGTTCCAGGGAGCACAGTACATAGGCACTGCAAGTGCTGTGCTAATTCTGCCTCCTCTAGCAGAATTTCTCTCATGGGGCTGGCCCCAAGTGAGTTGCTAGAGCTGCTCTTCACACCCACTCACACACATCTCACACAGCACAGCTCAGGCCACACCCATGTTCTCATTTTACCACTGCCACCAAGGTGCACTTCATTTTGGCCACATTCAGCAGCTCTCCTGTGTTGTGCCATGCCCTGCCCTGCTGTCACTTATGAGCACAGCCTCCTCTTGTAGCTGGCAAAGGGAAACCTGCTTCTTCTGGCTTTCAGCCTGGTTTTCCAGAGGGACAAAAACCAAGAAGACACATTTTTACCTGGAACAAACTTTTTTAAAATTTATTTTATAGATCACACCAGCCTGAGTGATCTGTAAATGCTGGTCACAAAAGAGAGATCACACCACCTCCTTTGCACAGACTGAAGTGAACCTTCTTTCAGTCTCGGCAGTCTCCTTCATTTGGAGCACAAGGAATGGAGAAAGAGAAAACTGCCTGGAGCTCCCTGCTCCCCTCAGAAGCAGAGGGCAGTAAAATCAGATGCAGTTTGATGCTGCTACAGGGCCAGAAGACAAACAAGCCAGGCCCTGGTGCCCTGCTTAGCCACACCTCACACCCCCTCACAATGTGGGTGCTGTTAGTGTTGTAGCCGCCTGTAGTTCCTCCCTCGCCAGGAGAGTGCTGGTATTTAGGCACATAGCTTGGAAAGGGACTGTCTAACCTCCCCCTTCCACCCACTGCAGTCTCTAAGGCAAAGGACCTTTGTCTCCAAACCACATTTCTCACCTCTCATGTGCCTCTTAATGCTCTTGGAGCGCTGGTGCTGGCAGTGGGAAATGCACTCAGCCAGCCTGGAAGCCCATCCGGAGTCACAAGGTGAACTGGAAGGAACTCCACACAGGTGACACAGGGTGAGGGACAGAAACTTTGCAGTCTCTCTCTAGTTAAAATAAAAGTCCTTCATTGGAGGAGGAAGCCCTCAGAGAAACTGAGCCTGACTGCACCTGCTGGAGAAAGCCATGATTTGCTGAGGATGCCACCTCCTCCCCAAAATGCTGCCATGCTCCCAGAGCTCACCACAAGTTGGCAGAGGATAATTCCTCTGCCATCAGAAATTTTCGATCAGAAATGTCCTCACCTGAGCCAAGCGAGGAGGCAGGGTTAGAAGAACACAGATCAAAATCAGCAGGGAATCAATCACTTGAAAAAAATCATTAAATGGTTAAAAAATCCCAATCCAACTAACTTGTAAACTGTCCTTGCAGTGCCTTCTTGGAGAAATGAGAATTCCTCATTACAAAAAATAAAATCTTAAGAAAAATTCAGTGAAAGTCAGAAAAACTACCACATAGTTCCAACCTTGAAAGCACTTCTATAAATTTGGTACCAATTTGTCACTGCCCTCTTTGGCCAAGAGGGGAGAAGACAAATCCTACCTCTGCCATGGCAAAGTTTGGCCAGTGAGTTCCAAAAAGGTTTTGGAAATCTTGGAGTAAACAAAATCAAGGGGAGGTCTGTTAGCCTGGTATGTATCTTCCAAATGTATCTTGCAACCTGTGACCTCAGTCTGTCCAGGTGGAGGTGAGAAGGCTTTCTCTGGCTCAAGGGACAGACTGACTGCTCTTGCACTGTTCTTAATACTGTCAGTGGAGCTGCTGCAGCCTTAAGAGGCAGGTTAGATTTGCTCCAATGTGCACTGAACAAACGCTAGGAAAAGCAGCACGACAAGAAGGAGAATAGGATGGGTAAAAGTCTGCCCATTTAACTCTGTTGCTAGTTAAAAATTTAAGTGCTATCAACATTATTTGAGGATATTGAGCACAGGATCCCTGAACTTAACATCAACAACTCCTTTCCAATTTGTTTCCCTCTTAGATATCCAACTAAGGAACTTTCTCACCGTCTCCTTCAAACTTCAGTCATCACAACATTAAATTAATGGTTTAAGAGGGAGGGAATCCAAAACATATTTGGCACAAGGCCACAGTGGTGATGAAACGATGCTCTATGGAGCCATCCTAAACAACCTGTTTTAACCTTTTCAAGTCTGAAATTTCAGGCATCTGATAACCCCTGGATCTGAGACAGCAAAAAGGGGAGAGCAGCAAGTCCTGTGGACAGAAAGGGGTGAGGGAGGCAACTAACTGGCTCTTTGCAGCTCTATCCAGACTCCCCTCTCATCTTCATGCACACAAAATATAATAAAAACTAAAGAATAAAAACTAAGCCCATGATGTACAAAAATGTGTCAACAGGGGGAGGAGGAAGGTGTCAGTTACTCAGTTCTCTGTGTTATCACCTTCATTAGCTTATAAATTATGCTCCTCTCCATCGCTTCCTGCGGGAGGAGGGACGATTCTTCTGCAGCCAATCAGCTGGGATGGGTTTTGGTTTATGCTGCTCTGGATCTTTTGGATAAGAGATGGAGGGGAAGGGAGGAATTCCTCAGAGAGAGGAGGAATAAGGAATTCAGCAGCCACTGGCAGGAGTCACACAGGCTCCCTGAGATTTCACTTTATGGCGCTGACCTCCACGTCGACGGCCTCCTCCTCCAACTTTGGACTGAAAAACAAGACTGGACTTTAGTGCAAAGCAACCCCTCAGCTGGGATATCAACACAGCAGGAATTCAGATGGATCACACACATTCAGACAGTAGCAGAGTAGTTGTGACTGATCAGCTTTCTACCACTGCGGGAAGGAGATAAGGCACAAGGGAGACAGACACACCATGAGGGAAGGAGGAGAGACAGATGCACCACGAAATTTTGCCCTTCAAGCTGAGAAGACTTTGATTTCCCAAGCTTCTAAGTGCTTTATTCCCATGAGAGCCAGCAGGTGCCATGGGGTTCAGCACACAGGAAATCAAGGCCTCAGGCTCCCTTGACTTCGTGCAGAATTGAAGGAGAGCCCCCCACCCCCTACCATGGCTCTCAGGCTCACCTGACTCTTTTCCCAACCTCAGCAAACCCACTTGTTTCTCTTTGAGAGCAGCTAAATACCTTATTGCCCTCACGGATGTGGGGCTCTTCATCCAGTGCAGGCTGAGGGAATGCAGCAAGGAGAGAGAGGAAGACATAAGCAATAAAAAAAGCAACCCAGAGTCTCAGGGGAAGGGATGAAAGAAAGAGCAAGCTGGGACCACTACTTAGAACCACAGTGATGCTACAAAAAGACAAGGATGAGGTGGAGGACTGGTGTGAAGCCCCAGGCATATGCAGAGGGCAAGAACCCCTGCCACGGGGCCCCCTTTGATGACCAGTCTGGCTCAAGAGGGTGAGATTTGGCCATGGCATCTAATATAGCTAGAATTAGGAAGGGAACACGCTAGCACTTGACAGAGCCAGTTCCTGAACCCTTCACTTCCTGGGGAAGTACCCTACAAGAAGACCTTTCTTCTGTCAGTAATAAAGCTAATCAGTAGACTCCCAAAGCCTGCAGTGAGAACGGAGTTTCCATTCCTTTCAGGCCAGAAAGACTAGGTATCCTCCACGGACAAGCTGAACTGAGAAATCCTAACCAACAAAACAACCTGGATAGAGAAATTTAAAGCCTTTCCTTCTTGGATGCCCCCAGCCTTATTTTTCAACAGGGCAGATGACCTGTGCCTAATACTTAGGTTGTAATTTCTCTAATGTAGGGATATTCTACCTCTTATTCAGATATTGAAGACTTGTTGTGCGACTGGTTGTTAGGTGTTTCATTAGTTCAGCTGCTAGGTATATAGAGACACTTCTTCACTGTGCACATGGTCGAAGTAGTGAAACAGGTTGCCAAGGGAAGTTGTGCAGTCTTCTTCCTTGGGAGGTTTTTAAGACATGACTGGATAAAACCCTGAGCAACCTGGTCTGACCTCCCAGCTAATCCTATTTAGAGCAGGTTAGACTAGACACTTCCTGAGGTCCAACCTGAATTGTCCCAGTACCCTGAGCTGCTGTCTGCTGGAAGGTAAGCCATGGAATCATCCAGTCATCAGAGAATTATGGTTCCTGCTCTGAGACTACTTATATTTCTATTTGTTTCTGTGGCAAGGTGAGTTCGAGGTATGAGGGGATAATTCTTGTGCCTTAGAGTGCCCTTCCTCCAACAGGTAAAACCAGGACACAAAGAGCTAGGACAGACACGGAATTTTCCTCACCAATGGTTGCAGGGCTGTAGGTGTCAGTGCTGCTGCAGCTGTTGAGGGGGCCTCATCCCCAGCTACTGGGCCTCCAGCTGCCGCCCCAGTGGTGGGAACACCATCCTCTCGTTTCGTAACAGCTCCCTTCTTCGTTGACTGCATCTTGATCTGCTGTGGCTTGGAGTTCATTGGTGAGTTATTGGTGGTCTGGAGTAGCTGCAAATTGCAAATGCAGAGGCCAAACTCAGCATTAAACTCACCAGGCTGATTTGGCTGATCTGATTCAGTGCTTTCTAGCAAAAAAGCCTCAGGAGAATTTGTTAAAATAACCACAAGGAGAAGAATGCAGCAGCAGCGGCTGTTTATAAAGAAACCTAGACCTCTGATCTTCCACCTTTGGAAAGGGCCACTTGGCTGAGGTGACACTCTAACCTCCACAACATGACTCAAATGGACCAGCTGCAAGATGTCAGAAAGAGACTGAGCCTTAAGAACCAGCAGGATATGGCTCAGCCCCTTTTACATTCCCTCATTCACAGCAGCTAACGACCCACCACACGACAAAGCACAGCAGTCATCTTTGACCCATGTCAGGGCTGATGCTTGTGGTTGAAGCACAGCCTCCTCCTTCAATTTTCCAGAGCTATCCAGATTCTCCTGCTGCCTACTCGGTGTAAGAAGTAGCTAATGGGCAAAAGCAAGTGGGACTTGACAGCCTTTACCTTAGTGATGGTACCCACAGCTTTGGTGCGGCCTTCCCGGAAGACCAGCCGCTGGTCTATATGTAAATATTCTGGGGTTTTGATGAAGCGGAAGTGCACTGTGGCTTTGTCCCCTGTCCGCAGGCAGTCCTTGTCCATGCTGAGAATCGTGGCTGTCTGACGGATGCTGCCACAATGCACTGTGAATGTAAAGCACAAAGGCTTTCAGCAGCCAGGCCCATTAGTGGAACAAGCTTCAGAGACACATCTGATCAGCTCCTCACCTTACAGCAAAGACCATAAGGGTCACGCAGATGCCTTTGTTCCATCCCCAAAAAGAACATGCATATATGCTAGAACAGCTGCCTTCAAATTGTGCCTGAAGCACCCTCAACGGAATCCTACACACCAAGCAGCTGGGCTTAGAGGGCAGGACCCAAAGTGAGTCTTTCCATCAGCATTTGAAAATAGAGAATCATTGCACCATGGAGATATAGCACAGGTAGGCTCCAAGTACACTTGAGGGCACACATCTCCTTTTTACCTTATAGCCTCCCCACTCTCCTCTGTAAGCGCCCTTCCCTCTCTTCTACAATGCTGGGAGAAGCAAAACCAGGAACTATGGCATATATTCAACTTGTCAGAGACATCAGGAGCAAAATTATCTTAGGCTAGATCTGAAACGAACTGCTACCACTGGGAAACAAAGACAAACCAACACTGACATACATACCCATGGCCTGGTATCGTGGGCTGATGGTGGTGGGGTGATGGAGCACCAGAATCTCTGCTTCAAACTCCCACGATGCTTGTGGATTCAGGCGGGGTGACACCATTACCATGCCTTTCCGGATGGAAGAACGCTTGATCTGAAAAGCAGAGGCACAAAAATCTTTAGCGTGACTCTCCAGGGAAGAAATCTGCTGCTCTGGCTGACTGCATCCAGCAGAATCCTAAGGGATTTCACATATACTATCTCATGCCCTGCAAAAGGCAAAGCAAGAGCTGGGTATAAGCCATTATGTAAAGCAAAAAATCAAATTCAGTTGAAGTTTATAAGGAAGCTTTAGAGTATTGCAAATGCTGGACACTTGACACATTTACCTCACTGATCCTTTAAAAGCATGGATCTGGTGCATCTGGTTGCATATTATCCAAGAAAATGATCTCTCCAAAATCATGTCTGTTAATGTAACATGATAAGCCTGAACACATGAAGTATGGTGTAGCTTAAACTATATCCCCTTAAAATCCGTGCAGCTTCTATTGACAGAAACCTTTTGCAAGAGAAGTCATATCAAATTTTGCCAATTTTTAAATCCCAAATAATGCAGCTGGTCCTACAAGCCAAGAGTAGTGTAAATCTGCTGTCCAGGCTACTAATGAAGTTCCAGCACAAAAGGAGACTTTTCTTGCAATGCCTCCACTTTCTTAGATATCTCCAGCTTAATTATCTAGCGGCATTGCTATCCCCTGGCAGCTCCTAGGAGGAAAAAACAGGATGTGGAACCACAGAGGTTCTATGGGATTCCATTCCACTGCAGAATGAGGCAGCTGATGTTTGTAGAAACAGCCTTACTGCAGCTGAACTACAAGAACACTTGAAAATTAAGAGGGCAGTTCCTGTTCTGGGGGAGATAATCTCACCTTCTTCAAGGCAAAGGAGGCAGTCTGGCCTCCCCGCACCTCTTTGACAGGCATCCTTTTGCGGTGGATGGACTTGACAGCAATGGGGAGGAAGTTGCCAAGGGGATCTGGCCCCAGCAGCAGGGTGTCATTTAGCTTGATTAGGCCTCTCAGTGTCGTCCCAGAGACCACTGTTCCTACACCCTATGCCAAGAAAAAAACCAGTAATTTTGGTTACTCGACCGGGCCAACAGAAGAGCTCTAGAACTCTCCTTTTTAGAGAAGATACCTTCTTCAGCCTAAAAGGGGGAACATAATATTCTTCCAAATACCAGGCCCCTTACCGGGACAGAGTAAGTATCGTCTATCTGGAATTCTGCTGGCTCTTCTTCCCTGTAACTGGTCCGTGGAGACAAGAGATTAAGAAACATCTTCAGCAAATCTAGATTCTCTCCAGTAACATTTGAAATCTGGAAAATTGGGCACATCCTGTAAAGGAAAATTGATGAAAACAGAGTTAGTTCACCTTTCTACCTGGCTTTCCACATGTAGGGAGACATCCAAAATCTTGGGACTAATTCAATACACACTGCTAGGAAGGGAGAACCTGGCAAGAAGTCAGATGCACAACACCCCATGTTTGAAAACCTGCAACATTGCCTCTGCCTTCCAATGACATTTGGGAAAAGGTGTAAGGTTCTGAAGGAAGGACTGAAGGAAGCCGAACGGCCTGCCGTCTTCTGCAGGCTGCCAAGAAGCAGCCTCTCATTTCTGCCTCAGAGAGGGGAACACAAGCAGGTCAACCTCAAAATCAAGAGTCTTATGGAATCAACACACCACATGGCAGATGCAACCTTCACACATCTAGACAATGGGACTCTCTGAATCTCCTCACCCAGTCTCCACATAGGATTGAAAGTGAAATGATTCTCCTCTGCTCCCGTTACCTCTCTGAGCTGAAGTTGGAGGCTGTTACAATGACATCATCCTTGCTCTGAACCAGCACGGGAATCTTCCTGCACCCTGGGGACTTCAGCAGTCGCTGTAACAGCTTCAGGGTTTCTTAAAGGGTGAAACGAATATTGTTAGGGCAGCATCTCCTGTCTTCACAAATCACTTTTGTAGGGTGTCTCCCTAAAGGGAGATGGATGCTCTGGCTGGCCACAGACAAGACAGGAGAAGATGGCTAAAGGTGAGACTGTGAGTTTGCTGCAGCCCAGGTAGGACTTAGGAGCCATTCCATCTTCTATTTCATGCCAGCTAGCCTGCTGCCAAGTGATGCCATACATGAACAGACAGACAAGTTTGCAATGCTGTAGAGTAGACATTTTATAGCTGTCTGTTAGTAGCTTTAAGCAGTTACAAGGTATTTCGTCTTTCTAGAAAGGATTTTTCATAGTGAATTAATTGAAAATAAGGACTCAGTGACAGAAATATGTGAGAATATGGAATTGGAAATCAATTTTGACCAAGCAAATCTCAATACATTTTCCCTGGCAGTCAATTTGCCATAGGATGTCGCAATCTGTGGCACGAAATAAAGAAGCCTGACTCCAGTTCAAGGCACAAGAAAGATCAGAAGGCTTTATTTACAATTCATTCAGCCTTTTTATAACATGCTGCACTAAAAAGGCATATCACTGGTCCATAGAATCAACACCTCTCTCCACTGGTTAAGTAACAAAAACAGCACCTGGAAGAGAGGTTGTTATGAGAACTTAGAAGTGTTTAAGAAAAAGAAGGGCAATTGTTTACAAGATTTGTCCTGAGAAAAAACCTCCCAAGAAACTTTCCCTTGGGAATGCTCAGCAAGTTGCTAGCAGGCTAAAATTTCTCAGAGTCAAAAAAATCAGGCCCACATCAGGAGGCTGGAGAAGCATGAAAGAGGTAAAGATTATCATCATCGACTAGGACAACGTGGGTGAACCATATTCAGAAATCAGTGTTTTGGGACAAATCTCATGGCTATCAATTTTCAGCTTTTGCCTCTTTTTAACTTATTTTCTGAGCCTCATATCCAGCAGCCACCAGGGGCATTGCCTGATGTAGCATTAACCTCCTACAAAATGCCTGACAATAAATAAAGAAAAAACAGAAAAGAGCAAATCATTTATGCTCTACAATTGTCATCCAATTATACAGATTTTTGTAAACAAATGGTTGCCTATGGGAAAGTAATATTTTGAATACAGAAACACAAACATCTTATCAGGTCATCTGCTCTTCAGAGATATACTTGAGTCAAACCTTGAGTCTATTTACTTTAAATAGAGCATGTCATGGCAGTAGCTTCCCCATGAGCAGCTCTTCTCTCCTCACACTGAGCAAAAGGTTCTCCTTTCTTCCCAGTTATTATCTTATGGTCAGGCCTTACATTTATTTGCCAAACATCTAGTATAGAGATATACAGATTATCTTCTGATCACATGCATCTATTTGCCTGAAACATATCTAGGATTTTTATAGCAATAGAACTACAGACAGTACCAGGAGCATTCACTTCCCTGATTCTTAGGACTGATTTATTAAAAAAACCCCCATTGCTCCAATTAACCACAGCATGTTTCTGAAGGCATGGGAAATGCTTAAAGAGAATTTTATATGTGAGAATAGGTCACAGCCTGAAAAAACATCATGCATGGGTTAATGCAACAGTGCTGGGGTTAGAGGTGCTGCTTTAACTCTGCTGAGAAAAAAAAATCACTAACCCATGCTACTTATTACCATCCCTGCTTGTGTCTAGTCCTGCCTCCCATCCTGCTACCATAGCCTACATATGTAGCTGCTTTAAACAATGATTTATTAATAGTTGGTTGATTGTTCAGACAAGAGGAAGGAGATGCTGTAATTATGCCAGCATACCTGAGAAGTGCCTAGGTGAACAGGAGGTAACAAGCAGCTGCTCCTTCACTAACAGCAGCAGGAGATCAGGTCCGATCACAGCTTAAGATCACACTCAAACTGTGGGCAGGGAGGAAAGCAGCTTTCAAGAGAACTTCCAGACTTTTCCTCCACGTTTAAATACCCAGAGAGAAAGCAAAGCCCAAACTCCAACTGTATGCTGCTCCTCTTAGAGCGCAATTAAGCACAACCTTGTAGCAAACATTTTTGGGCTGCTCAACTGAGTCCCCAGCATGAGTAATTTTGACATGGTGAGTGTAAGTCAACCACCTGCAACATGAGCAAGGGAAAAGGATAGATTTCTGGAAGGTGTTTAGGATGCAGTCAGAACCCGATGAAGCAGCCTTCTTCCAGCAGTAATTCCTGAACCCAAGCAGAGGACAGCAACACATACAGAGGTGAAAAACAGCCCTGGAGAGAGCCTATAAGACTCACCTTGCAGGATGTTGGCAGGGCACATGTCAATCTTGGTCACCACAACAAAGACAGGAACGTTAAGTGCAAGCGCCAGGCCTAAGTGCTCCTTGGTCATTCCAACAATCCCAGCGTTACTCCCAACCTACACCAGCGATATAAAATACAGGGATGTCAATGTTCCTTCTGCTGTGGCCCTGATATTTCTGAGTCTGTAAGATTTTCAGCCTGTCAGTGGCTGATTTTTCTTCCCAAGAGAAGAATTCTTGGGAGAATTTTTTCATTCAAGGACAGTTCTTGTAAACAATGATATCCTTTTCAAAACATCTCTGGGTTCTCATAACAAACTCTCTCCCAGGTGCTGTTTTTGTTACTAAACCAATAGAGAGAGGTGTTGATTCATGGACCAATGAGATGCCTTTTTAGCGCAGCACGTTATAAAAAGGCTGGATGAATTGCAAATAAAGCCTTCTGATCTTTCTTTAAAAAAAAAAAAATTCTCCCAAGAATTCTTCTCTTGGGAAGAAAAATCAGCCACTGACAGGCTGAAAATCTTACAGACTCAGAAATATCAGGGCCACACTTCTGCAGTAAAGTGGATTACAGAGGCCTTGTGTCAGACATGCAGCAGACTGTGATTAGGTTGTAGGTGTGCCACTGGGGCCGTATGAGCAGACCCAGCTCACCTCAGATGTTGCTGGACACTGACAGAGTACTGACTCATTTCTCCCCAGTTTTAACAAGGTTTTCTAAAATTCAGAAATCTTTGCATTTTCAAGAATCACAAACCTTGGGCCTGTCTGGGACTGAGAGTCCTGGGGCACTTGCCTTACAGTACAGGACAGATAGCCACGAGAGGCTCCTGCTCTCCTGCACTGTGAGATGCTGCCTCCCTCCAAAACCCCAAAGGCACTTTGCAACAGGAAAGAAGTCGAGGCTGTTAAAGCTGTGAACAGCCCCACTCCAGGTGGTATGGTCCGTCTTTCTTGCTACCTACCATAAGCATGCAGAAGTCAGGCAAGTGGCCAGTCATGCCAAAGACAGTGGTTTTCAGGTATTTTTCGTGACCAGCCAGGTCAATGAAAGTAATGACCTTGGTGGATTTCTCGCAGATTTTTGTCCATTCCAAGCTGCCGCCGTGGCTGTCAGGTTTGTTCACCACATTGCCCTCGCTGTCGAAGCCCAGAATGTCATTGCCCACACTGCTGGTGCGGCCTGACTCAATCTCGTGCTTGTGGCGGAAGAGCTTTTGCCGAGCAAAGCCCCGGCCATTGTCTAACTCGCCGTGAGTCAAGACACCCAGCAAGGTGCTCTTCCCTGCATCCACATTGCCAACCACTGCTACCCTGCAGAGGAAAGGAAAAAGGAGCCTGGTAAAATATGGTACCTGAAGAAATGAACAAGTGATCAAAAAAAACCCAAACATCACTGCTCCTGCAAATAACTGGCTTTTGCTCCCTATCCTTCAAACAGAGATTAAAAAATGTTAGAGCTTCACAAGCAGAGCAGAGATTCTTTTACAGTTTATTAACTAACAGTGGAAATCCCAGACTCTGGGGACTGGGATGTGGAAGACTGTGGAAAACATAGTCACTTGGTGTCCAAAACATAGTCAACTGAATGTGATGTTGCTTGATGCCACACAGAGTGTCTCTATTCCAACTCCTTGTCTCTGCAATCCAACATAAACACTGTGGTAATTCAAAAGGAAGACTAAATCCCAACTTGGTCTAGAACACCTCTGCCTTTCTCACACTTCTCATGTTGCGACAGTACCAAGTGCTAAGTAGAGCATGAAAATTAAAATCATTGTTCCCAGAAAAGGATAAGATAAAAAATAGTCAAATATTTTAGGAGAAAGCCATGTCCTACAGCAAGCTCCTTCTTCAACTCTGATCAATGTGGTTATTATGGCTGTTGGCAAATGTTGGAAATCCTCTCCATCCAGGACTGGGCAGACTCTCAAGTTGTTATATAAGCTACCATATGTCCATTAAAAGGTGACTTGGATCATCACAGTCTTGGAACAGAACTGGATCCTTTGTCGAAAGTACTGTGTTCCAGCAGTGTGCATATATATACACACATATACAGCCACACGTGCATGTGACTCCCCTCTGGCAACCCAGCACACAAAAGATGCCCCCAACAGTGAGGCTATCACCCAGAGAGCAACAGCACTCTGCTAAACACAGGCAAATTTCCACCAATAGTTTGCTCGCAAAAGAGACAGCAGCAACAAAACGGCAATTTCATCAGCAAGGAGTGGTCAAGTCCAACTCCCTTTGTTGGGTAGCTCCAACACCCAGACCTGCAGTGGCATTGCTGGCTCAGCACCACACACTGCTTGCACAGTAAAAATGCAGCTGAGCTGCTGACTAACCCTGTCTCCACCCGGCTCCTCACCTGACCTCCAGGAAGTCGTTGTCACCCACGCGTTTCCGAACGAGGTAGTCGCACACCTTGCCCCCGGCCTCCTGGTGCTCCCTCAGGAGGATCACGTCTGCCTCAATCTGCTCTGCCATGCTCTTCAACGTGGCATAGGACGCCTCCATGTCCGACTCACTCAGCCCGTACTCAGTCCCATCTGGTGTGGCATTGAGGAGACAAAGGGCAGTCAGTGAGCACCACCTTGCAACAGACAGCATCCTGCCTGGGACCTTCATACCCATTGGGATTTACGGGCTGGAGATGTCAGCCATGTACACAGAATGAACACCCTCGGCCCAAAATAAAAAGGGATGGTCTTCACTCTAAGTCTTAAAAGACACTAGAAAAGCACCATCTTTCATCTAGAGGAGTTTTCTTCACAGTTTTTACAAATACGTAGGGATTAGCAAGAAAGATGCATTTCTGTCTAATTTCCTTACTTCACCTGCTGAAGGTACTTTACGTCCTTCAGTCAGATAAAGTATCTCATCTCACATTGCAAGAAAAGGTAAAGTTTAAACAAAAGGAAAGCTCTGAGTGAAGCATCACCACAATTAGCCAGTAAATATGGGACCACTGTAAACAAGCAGCTTGTTTTATAAAACCACATCCCAAATACACATTTTCTGCAAGTCTGGCCTGCACAGCAATTTTTTTAGACCCCATGTCCTCTAGTTAGAAACAATACTTTTGGCATGTTTCACTGCCTTCATCTTAGCACTTGAAAGAAATGCTGACAGCACACGAGATCAGAAAAAAGCAGAGAGGCACTGCTTCCTCTGAGCACCTCACCCAAGCAAAAGAGCTGACAGTCACAGCATGCCAGTGGCAACTATCTAGACAGGGTCAAGGCTACCACTGTCTCTTTCCCAATCCAGGTGCTGTGAAGGCGCACAGATTTGACCCCAGAATCTCCTCTCTGGGTAAAAAATGCTCACAAAATAACAAACAAAGGTGGAGAGCCACACTGCACCCAGATGACCAAAGTTATTGCCATGTGTACATGTTCAAATGCACGGCTGACTCATCAGCTAGTAAGCAGGAACTGCAGTTTGCATGAACTTACCAGCATTTTAATTACTGCCCAGGCTCTATAACTAGCAGAATTACTGGATGATTTCCAACCTTACTCACAAGCTGGCTGAGACTGAGAAAAACTAAAATAAGCCTTGGGTTATAGGAGGGGGACAACACGTAGGGGACAAGGGAAAAAGGGAAAGCTCACTACTGGTGAACTAATAATCTTCCTGTGGCAGTCTTCAATTGCTTCTCAGTCAGCTGAGTTGGGTATCTGGGACGAACAAAATAACAGATGCTGAAAGGGAATGAGAAGGGATCCTTTCTCTGTTGAAAATATCCCCATCTTCCTCGACTATGCTGCAACCCAAAATGAAGTCAGAAGTTTAACCTCATATTTTAAGGAACAAATGCCTACTTCTAAGTAAATCATGGCAACAACCCCAGTTAACACTCTGACAAGGTATCTTGGAAGAGAAAGCAGGTACTTGCCTGACTAGCTAGATCTCCACTGCAGATGTGCTTATCCCAAACACCAAGGATACAGACTACAATGTAGGAAGCTTGCTTGGAGGCAAGAGCATTATCCCTGTGATACTGGCTGCATGAACACTGGCCATATAATTGTGGCTTCTCCTCTATGTTGGCTGCTCCACTAAAGTCCAAGAAAACCCAAAAAGCACACAGTTCTGAGGTTACACAGCTCCCTCCCTCCACTATTTCAGCCAACCCTGGCAAGGTTTATATTCTTCCTCAAACACAGCAAAATGTCTGATCATGACAACTTTATATTCAGTAGATATCCAGTATACTTGAAACATGCCTTTCACCTTGTGATAACCAAAGACAATTATTTTATATTCAGAAATTTCAATTTCAAAGCAAGGGCATGCTCAGTATTATTTTACCAGTATCAGATGCAAATATTCAAATTGTCAAAAAGAACAAAAATGTAATCCATGCTAACTGCTAAAATCTGCAAAGGCAAATGATCGCAGTCACACGGAAATTAACGTGACAATAAAGGTCTCATGCTGAGCAAAGGAAAACCTTTCCCTCCAGAGCAGACACACACTAACACAGAAAGTCAACAGCATATATTTTGTCTATGTGAGGTATCTATAATACATTCCTGTGGGGTAAAAACATGTTATTTCCAACGGAGCAGTGAACAAAATCAGACAGAACAAGACCTTCACAGACATTGAGGACACCTGCACTAAAGTCGCTACTATAATTTTAGATTCTTTGTCTTTTCCTGGTGTGTTCAGACAAGATATGCCTTATTTCCAAAAAAGAATTTGCATGATTTTATCAAAAAAATTTTAGCTCCACTACATGAGACAGCTGTTGGCAGGAATAAAATAAAAGAATCTGTCCCACATAGTTTGTTATATTTTCTGGACATTTTCAAGTTACTCTGGAAAAGTAAGCATTACCTTCAGCAGTAGTGAGCGCCTATGAATGAGATTTTTCTTATAATTTTAATAATTTTTGTTGTTTTGCTGGGGAAGCTATACTCACCTGATCCTTGTCCAATTACATAGATAGTCTCCCCACATCCCTCATCAATCCTCTCTGACATCTGCTGGAGCAAACTGTCATATTGCTCTGAAGTTGGACTCACCATCACCAGCTGGAAAAAAAGATTGAATATCCATTTGCAGACATCAGGCAAACAATTTCAAAACCAGCTTCAGTTACAAGCACAATAAATCTATGTGCTTTACTGAAAGAGAAGGACTCGTTTTCCAGGACCGCTTTGTGGTGGTTTTGTTTTGTTTTTTAAACCAGTTTTGCTGGCAGCTATTTCCTTGTGACACCACACAAGGTTGTTTGTCTGAGCTCAGAGTTCATTTATGCAAGAAAATACACTTCAAAGCAAGTAAGAATACCAAGTATCTCATTTTGATGTAACCAATGTTTAAAAGCCACATTTAAGTGAACACTCCAATATGTTTTCATTCAAGGAAAACAGAAAGGGGAGCAGGTATTTTCTCCACAGAAATTCCTCAGCTGGGTACACCATGGTCTCTGCTGCAAAGAGTGCTGCTGCTCCCCTGAAACATGACTGGACAGCCATAAAAAGCCAACCAGACCTCACTGCAGAGAACACCTGGGCACCAAAATACAGAGCATCTCCTAAGTCTTTCACATATTTGATGTCCCCTTCTGTTTTCAGAGGGAGCAGAAGGAAAGGAGAGAACATGAATAAGCATTATTTTCAAATTTTAGGTACTTTACAGTACAGTGCTGAAGGGTAGACATGCAAAGCAATTTGTATGAACACATCTGGTGGTTTTAGCAATGGAGAACTGCAGTGTTGTAGGCCAGCAGCTACAACAAACTACCAACAAACTTAGTGCTACCAACAAACTTTGCAGCTATTGCAGTAATCAAATATCTTTGCCCTTCCCTGCAGGAACATCAAGAGAATGGAAAAATAAAACAGAAACAAAGCAGAAAATGAGGACAAGAGAATGCTTCAGGAATGATTTTTCCTAGAATGGTACAGCACCATTTCTGGCAGAAGCCTGCACTGCTCACAACACAGCTGAGGACACTTGCACAGGGCAGCCACAAGGGTGGCATGGCAGTGACAGACCAAGGAAACCTCCATCAGCCACTCTACCTGCTCTCTGGCTGCCTCCATGGTTACATATCTGTTGGTGACTGAGCATCCCAGTACAGCAGCCAAATAGCTGTGGCAATTGATACACATTTCTGTGAAAAAGGTACTTTTAGTAACAGTTATTAAAGGCTGACACAAACCAAGTGCCCTGTGAGTAGGCACACCTGTGCCAACACTCAGTGACATCCACAGCTGTCCCTACATACACATCCCAAAATCACAATCCAGAAAGAAGCACTCCTCTTCACTATGCATTGAGACTGCAAGCTGTTAGATGTTTGCCTAAAACATATGGTTTACAGCAGTTGACAATAACATTCTCAAGTATGCCCAACATTCTCTAACACAGCCTGCCTTGCTTAACACAGTTAACACAATGTGTTTTCAAGGAGAAACTACCTTCACCACTACTATTACTACTACTATTACACCTTTGATTAAGGCCTTTTTTGGAAATCTACAATGTAAAGTAACCCAACCCCCCCACAAATAATGTTTAAGCAGCTTTCAAAACCATAGTGATGCATGCTGAAGCACAGATAGCAGGTGCTGGTTATAAGGTTTAAGGCTGCCAAAGCAACTTTTTCCACAAATGTTAAAGTCCCAGAGAGCAGGGATGTGTCTACAAGGGCCAGACAGCAACAAGAGATACAATCACCTTCACATGCCCCTTTTGGACACATGCCCTCTACCCTTCAACTATTTGGCACGGTCTGCAAAGGGTAACAAAGCACTCTGCTCTACAAAGTCACAGTCTTCCTATTTCATGCTATAAAACAATGAGTTTTGCTTTTATTAGTTTTTCTTTCAGTTCTGTTTTCCTTTCAGTTTCATTTTCTTCTCAAGGGAAACCACTAGATGTAAATGCATTGAGGGTGAAATCAGCAACTGTTGAGAGGCTCAATCTGGGCAAGAATGGAAGGCTGTGTTTTGATGCGTAGGGCTCATTTTGTCCTGCAAGTACTTTCAGGAATTCCTGGATGCACAGCAGACAAGCTCACTCTTTAGGCCAGTGCACCAGCACAACCCAGGGACTCAGGAAGGTCTATTAAACAGGCTGTAACACACACAAAGATCAATAAAAGAGCAGGGGCCACCAGGACTGGTCACACTAACTTCAGTTTCTTCAAGCCTCATCACCAGCTTTGTTTTTCTGAGTCCAAGTGCTTCAGCAGTGTGAACAGGCAGGGTGTTGTAACAAGTACCAAGGCACTCCGTAGCTCAGTACCCTTTCCTCACGTTGCCAGGCAGGAGGGCTGGGGGCCTCAAAGAGCACAGGCTCACTCCCATCAGCTCACTGTTCCCCCACACTGCTGCTTTCACTGCCATGCAAAGCTGCTCCTGAAGGGTGTTCCTGTGGCAGATTGCCTCCAATTGCTCCAGGGCCAATGAAGCTTACAGCTCATATGACACAGTAAGAAATCAAGAGAAGTATCTGCAGATAAAATAGCAGTTTTCATGGATCACAAAGCCACTCAGCGTTTCTGACAACTATTTCTGCAGTTGCAGCCCCAGCCTGTTGTGCAGTTTCCTGGGTCAGTGCAAGGCTTGATGTGATGTTTTGAAGATCTCTTCAGCTTCCTGGATGGAGACAGCCTGTTCTCTGCCATCTCCTCCATCAAAGAGAGCCCTCCACTTTGGCTTCTCTGGGGCTTTTTTGCTTTTCACCTTTCAGCAACCCCTCCATGCCCGCACTACGAATGCATGTTTTTAAGAGGTTTTCACAAAGTCAAAAACATTCACTTTTGTTCTTTCCACTTTGTCGGGCACCGAGCAGTTATCAGTAGGAGCCATGCATGTCTAGCAACCTCAGGTTTCCTATAAGGCAAAAAAGTAACAACCAGTTATTATGTTATTCTTAAGAGAGCAGAAGGAAACATAGCTCACAAGTTCGAAATGCCATCTCTCAAGTCCCTTCCCAATCTCTGGGGAGAGGTGGCTTTGCCTGCCTCCATGAGGCAGACAAACTGTAAGTATTAGGGGCAAACCAAATACTATGTGCTACGTAGTGCTGCTCTTTATTGGGAAAATAGAGCCTGACAATTTGCATGGCTGGAAAGCCACCATCAGCTATTGAGAAGCTGGGGGGAAGGCACCTTCTGTAATGTCATATTTTCTTGTCTGTGCCCTGTAGACATGCATTGTTCAGGTACTATTATTCAGGTTCTGTTGTCAATGTAGATCTAATATAAGTATCAGCTTCACTAATAGCCTTGTGTGCTATGGTTTTTGACCTGAAAGTTGATTACTGCTGCAGTGTGCTGGCACTGAAGGGAAAAAAACAAACACCCATTAAGATCAACATGATAATGGATTTGTGCTGATGAATGGAACTATTTCCCTGAGCAACTGTCAAGGTGCACTTGATAACACAACCCCAAAGTGCTCCTCTGTAAAAAGAGCTCACTTTACACAAGAAAAGGACAGAAACAAAAGTATTAACATAGCCAGAGGATGGGTCAGAAGGACCAGGACAAAACTAGCAACTATCAAACAAACTGATTGCAGTGGGAGTCCCCATTTTAAGTAGGAATTGGAGTGGAACAATTCAACTGGGAGGACAGAAAAGATTGGGGAGGGGGGGTGTTGGGGACGCACAGGTTAGCTACTGCATTCTCACCATATGGGATTGCTGTTTTGAGCACACAGTGGGAAATTAACTTGGAAAGATGGAGCAGAGCTCACAGTTTTAGCTCTCATCTAAGATGGGGATGAATGAAAAGTCCAGGGAAAAGACAGCAGGTGCACAATGCTGTATGGAAAAGTAAATTGCAATAAAGGTCAAAAAAATGCTTACCTGCTACCTCCACAGCACGTGCAGATTTCTAGGAATGGAAGACAGACTGACACCACAAATTGGAGTTTGTGGGAGAAAATCACTCTTCTC
This sequence comes from Hylia prasina, assembly GCA_013397195.1. Classification (NCBI taxonomy): domain Eukaryota; kingdom Metazoa; phylum Chordata; class Aves; order Passeriformes; family Sylviidae; genus Hylia; species Hylia prasina. Next base: position 106,657 of record VYXD01000543.1, read on the forward strand.
TCTTTGCCGGAGTTTTTGTCAAGTATCAGTGATGCAGTCCTTGGCATCCTCCTTGGCCCTCTTCCACAGCAGCCACGTCCAAGACAAAGCACAGATCAATACTGGCATCCTGTATAAAAATCTTGTCCAGCTCATTAAGGCATGATCAATAGATACTACAGGTTTGATTTCTGCTCTTTACTATCTTACAAGACATCTTCGTAACATTTGTTTTAATATAGTACCACATTGTAAATTATCCATTAAAAGTTTCTATGTCCACAGACACAATTCCTCTTTCCTTTTCTCTGTGCACAGAGGGCAAGAAAGTCCAGGACTCTGGAACAACTTAAGGTGGAGGCATGAAGAGGAGTGATGACAGAAAACTAGGAGGAAACACCAGCAATGCTTACTTCTGGATCACATAATTACAAGGGGACCAAATAAAGTTTTCAGGAGACTTTAGAGGGGAAGACAGCAACACAGTACACCAAACCCATGGCAGCAAAAGGTATACAGTTAAAGAGATCAGCCCACTAGGAAAAAAAATAGAAGACAGTGACAGAAGGTAGCTAATGTAGTCTGTGGCAGGCTCTGGCACACACATATTACTCAAACATATCATCCTGCAGGATGGAAGCGAGAACTGGTTATGACAGAAATAAGACCACCTCACAGTTTTGTCACTAGGATCCTAGAGAGGAGCTGTGCAAGATGAACAAGCCTTTTCTGCGTTGACTTAACCCTGTTTGCAAGAGCAAGGCACCCTTGTGACTGGGCTCTTGTGCTCAAAAGTTACAAGCTCTGACCTCCTTTAAGATTGCGGAGAAAGTCCCAGGAACTAGTACAACTGGCAGCAGAGATAATACAGAGACCCAATGCGGAGGACAGACATCAGCGGGACGTTGCAGCAGCTGACAGCTCCAAACTCTGCGCTTCCTAAGGATGCTACACAGGCAGCGGGCTGGCGTTCCCCCCGAGCAGCCGAGGCGGGGAAGGCGCAGGGAGGAGCAGCCTGATAGCACCCTCCAGTCGCGGCCGCGGTACGGGACAACTGTACTGCGCCTCTCCCGGCCACTTCCACACGGCACCGCTGGCTCTGCCGCCCGTCCAGGTGATGCTGAGGCCGGGGAAGCGCTCAGGGGAGCTACCCGTCCCGGCGGAGGCAGGCGTGCCCCAGCCTCTCGCTCTCCAGAGGTGTGAGGAGCGATCAGGTTCGGGGGGCAGACCCCTGCGCACGGCTCGCCGGAAGGACAGCAGCGGGGTCCCGGTGGGGTGATGGCGCTCGCCGCCGCCCGTCCCCCCCCCTCGCCGGGCCTACCTTACTGGTGAGGTCGATCTCGGGCTCGCCGTTGAGCGCCTCGCCGTCCTCGCCGCCGAAGGCTGCGCGGAGGGGACAGGCGGCCGCCGCCCTGTGAGGCCTTCCGCCCGGGGAGCCGGGCTCCGGAGCGAACATACAGGCCGGCACCGGGGACCCCCCTGGAACCGGGGATCTGCTCCGCTCCGCCGCCGCCATCTTCCCTTCCTTGCTCGGCTCTCCGCCCCGGCACCGCCCTCGGGCCCGCCAAGGCGGCGCCCGCCAATCACCGGCGGCGCAGCGGCTAAATTTGCATGTTGCCGTGGTGACAGCGGGTGGAGTTATGGTTATTCATGATGAGCGGCCACGCTCCCCCGAAGCGCGCGAAGCCAATGGGAGAAGCACTGCCAGCTCGGCTTGTTTTCTACGCATATACACACACACGCAACAGAGCCCTCTAGACGTGTCCGGGATCAGCCGTCCAATAGGAGAGCTGGACTTCGTGACAAACAACCTTGACAGCCAGTCAAATAAGGGATCTCAAAGGCCTGGGTGGGACTAAGTGCTGCAACAGAGCCCGCCCTGGTGGGTGGGCATTTCCTCGCGTTAACCAATGAGAAAGAGGAGATTTTTCACTGATACCAGTGTCAGCCAATGGAACAGGGTGAGAGCGCGCCTGGTGTCCCTGCAATCCGCGGGACGTGCTCTCCCGGCCGGTCGCGCCGCCAGCTTCCGGGGTTCGCAAAGGACCCTGGCGTCCCTTCCGCCGTGGGCTCCCGACAGAAAACCCTTACACCTGCTCGCCATGCTCGCCCACAGTGTTGAGACCGCCGGCGGGGTCCGCCAGGCAGGACGCCGGCGCCAAGGAAGAAACCCCTCTGGCTGAGGGGCTCTTCGGACTGGCAGGTGACTCCTGCAGAGTGGCGGGGAAAGCTGCTTGCCCTGCTCCTCTGCCTAGCCACACACACGCTTGTAGCACTAGCGCCAACCTGTGACACAGAACGAAGCCGAGGGAAGACTGTTTATTCAGCGGGCTGTGAGACCGCTTTCCCTCGTGTCCCGGCTAGTTTTACCGCTGACGTCGAGGGGGCGGGGCCGACGCCGGNTCAGCGCGGTGGGCTGCGGGGGTCGCTGGGCCTTGGTCGTGGGAAGCGGCTCCCTCCTTGTTTGCTGCTGTTGTTTTGGTGGTGGTGGTTGTGAGGGCGTAGGGTGGGGAGGGCAGGGGTGGAAAGGTGCGAGGCAGGCCGTGGGGCTAGTCCTGCCTGCCCTACCCTCGCTCCCACGGGCTTTGTGCTGCCTCTGGTTGCTAACGGAGACTTCCCTTTGTCGGAGCGCAGGGTGACCTGTGAGGAATCGCCTTCCCCGCAGCTCGGACTTGGGTTTCTCGTGGCCTAACGAGAAGTGGTTTCCTTTCCCCGAGCTGTTGGCATCTTCCTGCCAAGATTCAGTCGTTCCCAAAGGAATGGAGGAATGCAGCTGATAAGTGCTTAACCACCCTATGCTCCTATAGGCAGTACCAGGCGCTGGCTTCATCTTCTTCCCTCTGGCATTTTAGGGGTGGGCCGCTCCTTGTCACCTGGTCTGAGTACCTTTTTTAGCGGCACTGTAGACCAAAGGAGATGGAAGAAAAGGAGCGATGTGGTAAATTCAAGCTGGTATCTTGACACTAAGGAGGATCGTATATTTTGACATTTTTTTTTTCTGTGGAGGGGAGGGAACTACTACATTTTATGGGGTATGGGAGGAGGGAGGTTGCAGATCTTCATATGGTTTTTAAAACCGGCTGTCAGAGGCAATTACTGAATAAACTGAAGCACAAGAGGAGGATTTTTAAGTTGGAAGCAGCACTAGCCCATGAAAGAAAGGGGTAGTGGGCTGCTGTTTTGACTGTGGAGGCAGAAACTTCAGCCTCCTTCACTTTTCACCACCTACTCCCCATCCACTCATCGAGAAAATGAGTTGTGTGCCATGGAAAGGTGACAAGACCAAATCGGAATCGCCAGAGCCATCCCAGTTACTGCTACAGCATATTTACCATGAGAAGCAACGTAGGGAGCTGTGCGCCCTCCATGCCCTCAACAATGTCTTCCAGGACAGCAACGCCTTCACTAGGGAAACCCTGCAGGAGATTTTCCAGAGGTAGGATGCCCTCTGTATTGGCTTTAGCTTCCCCTTGTCCTCTGCTGATTGGAGGAATTTTTTGGTTGTTATCTGGAGGGAAGTGGAAAGAAAAGGAGGGAGTCAGACTGTGCTACTGCTTTGAACTGAATGTATTTTGCTTTTTTAATCCCAGCCTTTTTTCCCTGCCATGCAGAAATTCTTCCTCATTTTGCTTGTTCTGTCTGCCAGTTTTGGGTTCAAGGGCTTTATTGCAGATGCTGCTGTCCTGTGGTTGGAGTTCTGTCTTCCTCTCGTACTCACTTATATGCTTCTTCTACCTGTCTTCCTTATTTTTGCCCCTGCCTTGTGAAGATAAATTACCTAGATGTTAATAATGGATTTGGGAATTGCCTTGGGAGAATGAAGGTGGCAGGAATGACTAAGGGGTCATCATAAAAACTTACTGACTTAGTACTGCAACACTTACAAGTTTTTAGAAGCTGGGGGTTTTACCTTATTCAAGAGGTTCAGTGAAGTTCTTCAAATATTATGGGCTTTTTTTTCCGTGCAGCAAGACCCTGCATTCTCTCAGACTGGATTGAATTTCAGTAGCTGGATGCCTGTTTCCTGTGGCATTGCTAAATGCTTCCCAGCAGCTTCAGATAATTAATAAAGTGGATTTGAGTTTTACAAGGATGAATATAAATTATTATGTGGCCTGTGCAATAGCTCATATTTTGCTCAGTGTTTATTTTATGGTCTTCTGATGCTTTGTGGAAATTCTCCAGTGTGAGCCTTTAGTTCTGGTGACCCACCACTGCTGAAGCTAAGTGATGATGTAGGAAACAGACTCTTCTCTGATACTCAACCTGCAGATGTTGTAAACATTGTGTAAGTTATGATTGAATACCTGTTACCAGCAGTTGCCAGCATCTTGTCTTTGTGACAGGTAGGAGATCCACATCATGGCAGCGTGTGCTGTGGGATGAGGCAGTCGTGGTACACTGTGCTCATCAGCAGGGAGCTGTGGGCCTGTTGCTGCTCTCTTGAAAACTGGCAAATTTATGAAACTGGTGCTTGACTCATCAAACTCATGCCTGTCTTCAGCAAAAAAGTGTAATGAGTGACAATAGCAAGTATCAGATTGAAATGCTATTTGTTATAGCCTTGTAGATAAAACTCCTGCTGGTGGAGTGGAGCTGGTCCACGGCAGGCTCAAGGCACTCTTTGTCCAGCATAAACATGCTGGTTTTGTTCCAGAGCAGCAATTGTCAGAATCTTAATCACAGCTGTATTGCTCTTGGCCTGAAGCAAACAAAGGCAGTTCGTGTGGTAGAAGGAGTGTGATGATTTAATTAGTTGGCTTTCATTGCATTTGGTGAGACAGAATTAGTGTGCAGCATGAAACCTCTCAGAAAAAGACTGGATATTAATCTTGTTGGACTTCTTTCCCTAGAAGGGAGAGTTTGCCTTTTATTCCAACCTGGAGTTATCCTAATATTCAGATCAAAATACACAGATTGATTCAGCCCCATGGTAGTATGGAAATACACATGGATGTTCCTCTTGGAAATGGATGAGCTATAACTATGCATAAGAATTGCCACTGCCTTCCTCTTTCTGTTGGGTGACTACTTGTGTGTAGCTCTTTGACTTGGATTTAAGAAGTGTGAATTTAGTTGCCCTTTATATGTCATTTGTCTTTTCCTGTGTCTACTCACATTCTATGTATTCATAAAGGAGTGATGAATATTTTTAATAACCTGCCAAAATGTTGAGGTCTGATTTTTAAACCCGGTGTTGACAAGGTAACAAAATCACAAATAAGCTCTAGCTTTTACCATGTTCCTTGGAGAATGATTGAACCACATTGCTTAATCATTAGCTTCCCTTTTGCTGCATCCTATTGTGTAAGGCCAGGGTAGTCTGATGATTATCATCTCAAGCACATGCCAGAACTTGGTCTGGGCACCCCTCTGATTTTATAGTCTTTCCCTCTTCTTTCCTCTAAAACAAGTAATACCTTTTTGATGTTCCTCTGGCTTTTGTTGCAGGGAGTATGATTGCATGTTCCAAGTGTTGCATGGAGATACAAACAAAATCTCTTCACTTCACTGGAGTCTGCATATTGAGACCTGATTAGGAAAGACAACTGCATGCAAGGAATCTTGCAGCCCCTTGTGTTAAGACAACATGTTGGTGACAGTTTCTGATGTAGAAAGATTAGGAGGATTACCTGGATTTCTGTCCAACTTTGTCAGTCTTCCTCAGCTCACTAGCTAGATAAAAAACACCAAAACAACAATTTAATTCCTTTCCTTGTCAAAATCCTTCAGCTGATGATTGTGGACCCTGCTTAGGTATGTCTGGGTCAAAATGTTGAGGTGGTTCTTGGGGCAGGTTTGCTCACAGTTGCCAGGTTTTTGTTGCCCATGCTGGTCACCTCATTGCGTTTCTGGGGCTCTGGAAGTTATGTGAAGGAACAAAGTTGAATGTGTTCTTTCAGCTCTTGAATAAATTTGTCTCTGGAAAATGGTACCATGAGAGGGTGCTTCTGCATCTCAAAGGGCTCTCTGAATTGTAAGGTTTTCCTTGCTTGCTGGTGCTCAGGAGAGTTGATAGGTTGAAGCAATGATCTTGAGGAATTAGCAGCAGCCAAGTGATCTTGCTTTATGGAGATGCTGAAAGAGCTGTGACAAGCTGCATGTTCTATCTCTGTGATTAGTAAAATACACCCCCATGGTGGGTATTAACAGGTTTTCCTCTTTACCATGGTATTGTGGACTCCTCTCCCTTCTGTAGTGAACACACTTCCCAGACTGTTCTGCTGCAGGCTGCTCCACTGCAGAAAAACTCCCAGCTGAAGGCAAAGGTTACCTGTCTGTAGCCTCTCCAGCCTTGGTTGCTCTGAAACTCCCTACTCAGTCCACTGCTTTCTTCTTGTCAGATGACTTACACTGTCAGGGTGTCACTGAAAACTGGGAAATAAACTTTTCACAGCTGGTTAGGAAAGAAAGCTGAGATGACTTTATTCAGCATGATGGGTGCACGGGGATCTCTCCACCTAAAGTGTGCACCCAGCAGTCTACCAGTCAAATAACCAGACCAGGTTATATGCATGAAACTAGTATATATTCACTGCATTTCTATTACAAATGCATCACATTTCCTGAATACATGCATGTATGTTAATTATTTCCATGGATTTATTTGGATATCAGTAGAGGTCTTTTGAGGGTCTTTGGTGGTCATTTGGGAACATCTCATTCCCCAAATTTTCCATTTATGGTTCTGGATCCTCTAATGAATCTTTTCACCTTGAGAGTATCTCAAGTATGTTGTCAGGTCACTATGTGCTTCTCTTATCATTCTTTGGCCAGGCATGCTATCTTTGTTCTCAAAACTAAGACATCTGCTAGTACATCTTAATCACTGATACATGTAAATAAGGAAGCACTAGCTGGTACAAGTCTATCAGTCACACATGTGGGGAGTTTAGACAAAGCCACATTAATCTCTGGCATTTGTACAAAATAGTATATGGTACAAAATAAAGCATTAATCACAGATACAGGGATCAAACACTACTGTGCTAAAGTTAAGAATATTTTTTCCAATATCTTCTGCCACTGCTACATGGATGCCTTTTTAAAGAAATATAATTTGTTGAGTAACAAGTGCGGGAATGCAGAAGGGCTGAGGGATTTTCAGTGGATGAAATATGCCTGCAGAATATGCAGCATGCTAAAGGCTGAGCAAAAAACGTGCAAGAACATTAGGAGTTTTGGGGATGGAGTTGACAGAAGGAGGAGGCAGGTAAAATACAGATGTTGGGATGACATGAAATCTGAACTTTGCAGTTGTAGAATTAATGGAGTCCTTATCTATGGAAAGAGCAATTCATCTGAGGCTTGACATTCTTTGGATTGGCATCACGTGACTATGTTGTTCTCTGCTCCCAGTTTCCCTCGTGCTTGCTTTTCCTGTTGTCATCTTCATAATAGTACATCCTGTTGTTTTCCCTCCTTACAAAATTTCTTGGGCAGAGGGGGTAAACATAAAACCATAAAAGTGGCTAACAGGCTTCTTTGCCACACATCTCCATGTTATGTCTCACATCTGTTATCTGAACTTGTGCAAAGGCTGTTGTGTATTTTGGCATGTAACCTCATAGCAGCCCACATCATCCTCAGAAGAGGAGCTGGAGGGCCAGGCATTGATCTCTCCTCTTTGGTGACCAGTAACAGGACCTGAAGGAATGGCATGAAGCACTGTCAGAGGAGGTTTAGGTTGGACATTAGGAAAAGGTTCCTCAACCAGAGGGTGCTTGGCCACTGGAACAAGCTCCCCAGGGAAGTGATCACAGCACCAAGCCTGACAGAGTTCAAGAGGCCTTTGGACAGTGCTGTCAAGCACATGGTGTGATCCTTGGGGTTGTCCTGTCTGGGACCAGGAGTTGGACTCTGTGTGGATCCCTTCCAACTCAGGATATTCTGCAGCATTTATATGAACATGATGGACTGTGGGTTTGCATTTTAGATGCTGTAGTAATGCAAGTGATGTCTAAGCAAACTTACAGGTCAAAGCTGAAGAGATTCGTTCGCATCAGGATTATCTGTTTAGTTACTTACAGCAATAGATTTTTTTTTTATCATCTAGCAACAACAGCACTTTAGAAAGCTCCCAACCCCAAGTATCTTCACAGCTTTGTGTCTGAATACTTCTTTCATATACCAGTGGAGGAGGAAGAAGAACAGCCTTTCCTGCAGCCAACCTCCCCTGCCTCTTATCCAGTCTTCAAGAATGGGCTCTTGAAATTGTAATAGCCTTTGCCCTAAATAGCAAACTGGCATTTACTCCAACTGTAAATTAAGGAAAAATCATAATTGAAACATCCTTCAGAAGAACCAGTTCAAGGGGTCAGGGAGGAAGAGCTTTGTGACTTCTTTCACATCAAAGGCAGGATTTTTGGAGGCTTTGTACATCAAAGTTACTTCTAACGCATTACTTAGTTCCCTCATCCCATTTGATGAGGGATAAGGGGGGATGGAATAGTTTGTGTTTAAACACAAAACCCCTGCAAATGGACTGCAAGTTATACAGAAAGTAGTCCCTTTCCTGTTGTGCAATACAGGTTCAGTAGACATCTGCTAGAGCACTCTCCTCTTCTGTTTGCAGGCTGTCTCCCAACACCATGGTGACCCCCCACAAGAAGAGCATGCTGGGGAATGGGAACTATGATGTGAACGTGATTATGGCAGCACTTCAGACCAAAGGCTACGAGGCAGTTTGGTGGGATAAGCGCAGGTACTGAGAAGTTGTGTCATTTTGGAGGTGGCTACTGTTTGTAAAAATGAGAGAGAGATTGAAGTGAAAGCCCCCGAACATAATCTGTTTGATATCTTGTGTTCTGTGCTCTTTCAGGGATGTTAACGCCATTGCCCTGTCTAACGTGATGGGCTTTATCATGAATCTGCCCTCCAGCCTTTGCTGGGGCCCCTTGAAGCTCCCCCTCAAGCGACAGCACTGGATCTGTGTCCGGGAGGTGGGAGGCACCTACTACAACCTCGACTCCAAGCTCAAGGTGCCCGAGTGGATTGGAGGGGAAAGTGAGCTCAGGTAGGATTTCCTCTTATCCTTCCTTGTTGGAGGTAAGAAGTCTGTCCTTAAACAGTTGGCAATTGAAACATGTGTGCTGACCTTCAGTAGTAAAAATTTGAGAGTAGTGAGATTCTTCCGCCTCCACTTGGATTAATGCCCCATTGGTGCAGAGCTAGGGAAATGCTTTTGGCAGTGGTGTGTCTGTGAGCTCAGGAGAGCTTGACTTGATCTCTAACACGTCTGGCTCTGTCAGTGGAGAAGGTAGAAACCACCTCTGGTATTAGTGGGTGACACCTGCAACACAGTGTGCTCTGTCCTGCTCCCTCCTGGAACATGACAGTATCAGCATTCTTTGCCTCTTTAGTAACAATCTGTATGCTTCCAACCAAAGGCTTTCCAGACTAGAAGTGCAACCTTATGCCTGGCAGCAGTAAGAGCTGTTTGTTAGGAATCACTTCTATGTAAGCATACGCTGCCCTTCTGGCTTGGCTCCCCTCTTCAATCTCAACACAAGATGGTCATTGTAAATACTTTGTAAAGTTTCACTTGCTCTTGACTGCTGTTTGGCTTCCATTCCATGGTACTGTAAATCCTACTATCAGCTTTGCTGCCTTGACTAGACTTGTTATGAGATAGGGATTGCAGATGTGCAGTATTTGCAGAGCCAGCCATGCCATTGAAGTTTTGGTAAATTTCTAGGGTAAAGTAACTCTCTTATGAACCTACTGTGCAGAGGTTCTGGTGGATTTTATCCTAGGTGTACTGTTCTTCAGCAGTGAATAAGGTCTTTCTCTACTGGGAGTTTTGGAAATCTGGACAAAAAGATATTGGAGAAAATGTTGATTTTTCATATTTATTGGACATAATCCAAGTTTGGTATTAGAAAGAGCTTACGTGCAGAAAGGCGCTAAAAAAACCATGTCAAATTACCAAGTGGTACACTGCTGCTAAGGACATCTAAATAATGGGGTGTTCTTTTTTTACAAGAAAAAGATTTTTTCCCAGATTTGTTGGAATTATTTTAAGTTAAGGTGGGATTCTTGATCTTGGAAATATGAAGAAACTAAACTTGGTTTTAATTCTGTTTTCCTTGCCTTGGAAAATAAGAAAGTAGCATCTATATAGACTCATCTCTGCTGAGGTTAAAATAATGTCTGTTTGATTCTGAGACTTCTGGGTAGAGATGGTCAAATCTATATGGGCAAATTTAATATTTGTTTGTGGGTTTTTTCTGTCATAAAATAACTAAAGACAATGGGGTTTCCCCCCATTTCTTGTCACATCTGAACAGTTAGTTGCATTTAGTTGTTGCAGATGACAAAATTCTACATTCAGTAGCACTTGTTTCTATTTCTCTTTATGATAGGAAATTTTTGAAACACCAGCTGAGAGGAAAGAACTGTGAACTCCTATTGGTGGTGCCAGAGGAGGTGGAAGCACATCAGACCTGGAGAGCTGACGTGTGACCTGGGCTGACTGTCCTCCCACTACAGTTCTTCCCCTTTACCAAACTCCTGATGTCCTAAAACCTGGATAATGGGTGCCCCAACTCTTAACATCTGGAATTTACTTTGTTAGGCTCTTCTCTTCCTTCCTTGGTGCAATAGGGCAATGGCACAGGACTTTGGGGTGGGGAAGAACTGAGGGCAGAGCAGAGGAAACTGGAAGTCAATCACTTTAATTGTAAGATGGGTGAGCTGCAGTGCCCTTTGGCCAGCTAGAAGGCATCGTGCTCTTGAAAAACTGGGCTGGGGGAAAGAGTGCCTGGAAACCCTGGGCCTCCATTTCCCCATGTGGTTCAAGGCTGCATGTGGTGGGACACTGCTCCCTCCATGGCTTGTCAGGAGGAAGCAGGGGCTGAGCACGCTGCCACCTCTTTACAGTTCTCTCCCTCCAAAACAAGTCGTTGTGAAGATATTTGCAACTCCTAAGGGTCTCTCAGGACACTCAAAACACTAGCAATGGTACGGTGCTCAGCACGACCCTCTGCTTCTTAGGGCTGGTTTGTGCCAGGAATTAGGAAACAATAATAAAACCAGTGTCATCTTCCAAGAAATTTGGGTGGCTAGAAGATTCTTCCCCAGGGTCTCCAAGGATTTTTGTATGTGGTGAGTGGTTGTTTGGCAGTGTGTGTCTGGCTAAGGTGATATGGAAACAGCAAGCACAGGCTGACGAAGGAGTATCAAGTTGCCGGAGAGAGGCCACAGTCTGCTTGGCTTTCTTTGTGCTATGGTGGGTTTCTTTTTAGTATTTTTTAACAGTTATTTTGGTTTTCTGCATCGTCATCCAGTAGTTATGGGACTCCTTGGAGAGAAGATAAAGCTGAAGAGGTTTTCAAAGAAATTAATTCCCTTTTATTTTCCTCTCTCCAGAAGTCTAGCCCACAGTCAGGGATGTCATGTGAAATGAAAGAGGTCAAGTTATAAAATAAAAATGGGCTGAGAAGGGAAGCCTTTATAGCAGTTTTGCCCTTTTACTGCAACCATCTTCTGGTGTGGGAGCTGCAGAGGGTCCACCAGAACTTTCAGGCACTGGCGACACCCAGGCTTGGTAGTTGAACCAACCTCTCCTTTAGCATTGGCCAACAACCGTTCCATTAATGGGTGAATTGCCCTTTCCTGCCTTCCATGGGGAAGTGAGACTAGACATGGAGACACTAAGAGGAATCTCCACCAGCTGTTTTCCAGTCACCCAGGAGAGCTGTAGCTTAGCCGTGCCTTCCGTGGCAGGAGGTGGAAATACTGAATTTGGAACTGACTTCGTTGTGTTTAGTGCTTCCAGGCTGAGCTGCTGTTGGCTTCCATCTTTACATGTCTTGGTTGAACAGCAATCTCTGGGGACCTGATGGAGTTCTAAAGATCCTGTACCATCATGCAGGAAACTCGTTAGTGATGTTTGAGCTGGTGAAAGGAGGGATTGTAATGACTTTTTCTCAGTTATTTTTCTCTTCTGAGCTCTGCAAACACGTGAGCAGGTGCTCGAACCTGAGAGACCACCAAAGTGGCACCATCCCAACAGAGAACAGAGGCTACATGGCAACAGGATGATGGTATTTGCTGACTCCGGGACATGGGGCGAGCACTTTTGCAGTCCTTTGAGCACAGCCTCCCACAGTCAAGGGCAAATGGCTCTTATGTTTTAAAAAAGTCCTATTTCGTAACACATTCCAATGACCAATACCAGCTGGCAGTTTTTAAACGCTTTCCGTGCAGGATGTTCAGCCTGCAGGCATTCTGCTCCTGACTTGAAGCCATTTCTTCAAGAGGGGAAAATATAAATCTCAACAGCAACATTTTCTATGCTGATTGAAGTTGCACTTTGGAGAAAAACCCTATTTGCATGGAAACTGCAAGCCAATGGATCAGTGCACAATATGCAAAGATGTTTTAAAATACTTTGGGGCTGCTTTCCTCTCCTTTTGTGTCAGCTGTTTTCCCGGGGGAGAAACAGTGTGATCCAGCTGCTCAGGTAAAGGGAAAGTGTATGATCACATCCCCGTGGAAGGTAGGCTGCTGTGCCCGAGGATGGGTGAGCTGGTCCAGTCCCACTGCTCGGGAGTGGGGAAGCCCCTCTTTGTTTTCTTGCTTGTTTGGTTTTGTTAGAGCCTTGTCTTGAGTTTGTTTACAGAGATGTATTTTGTTTAACCAAATATTAAAAATGGGAAAAAAAAGTTTCCATATAAATGTCCTATCACTTCTGTATGTTCAATTGAATTGTTCTGTAACAAAGTATGTAAAGGATAAATAAATTCTTTTCTTTGGTTATAAAACCACCACATTTCTGTGACTTAAGAAGCTTGAATGGTGGACACTGGTGCTGAGGTAGGATCACCTCCCAGAGAATTCCCTTAAGCCATGCAAGGCTTCTCCACCCCTCTGAAGATGACAAAGCCATGTCAGTCCCTTCTGCACTGCCAGGCTGTGCATGAAATGGAGAGATCCCGACCCAGAAATCCCCTGACAGCTCTGAAAGAACTGAGCCTCCCTCAAGGACCTCTATTAAAACCACACTGCTCAGGTTGGATTTATTTAATATTCCATACAAAAAAATACGCAGCTGATGTCTGTTCTAGTTTATGAGGCAGAGAATCTGCGTGGATGTGATAGTCTCAAACCTGGCCTGCTGCTCCCTCGTTTCTCATACACACACAGCTGCAGTCAAAGTGTTTCTACAGACGCATCTTCCCAAAGAGTATTTTCCATGGGGTATTGATTGCCACCGGCACCCCTCCTTCTCTGCTGGGAAAGTCACTCTTCCTGCCACTACTGTCCTTCAGCTCCAAATCAGGCAGGAAAACATTTGTTGTGTCTCACTGCTCCTTTTCAAAGCCTGACCTGTACCCCAGGGTGTTTTGTGGGGCCAAGAAGCTGGCAGAGGAGCTCCCCCAGTCCAAGTCTGTAACTGGTTATGGCATAGTGATTGAATAAAAGGAAATACTCATGATTTCTAAAGGAGAGGGGGATGCAGACAGGAGCCATCGTCAGGTCCAGAGGGGGGCTTCCCTCCCTCATTATGAACAGGTCAATGTCCCAAAGGAGAACCAAAAAGAAAAAAATGCCCTGGCCCAACAAATCAACAGTTCAATATATCATAATCGCAAGGTCTTCCCACTTGATATGAATCCAACTCAGCTTCTGCAAATTAGATTTTTCCAGACAGTGGAGGCAGGGCCCCTGGCATTCCCCCTGAGAGCCCCGTGTTGGGTCCGAGGAGGATCTGGAAAAAAAACAATTGGTTGAGGGGTTTCAAGGACACAAGACACCTTACCATGCTGTCCCCCTTCCACAGGTATTGGTGGTACTTTGCAGCACCAGTCCTGCACCTGATACAACAGCCAAGGTCAATGCCCAACCACAGCCACTGGTTCAGCCCCTCAGTATATTTCAGCTGGTGAAAGCCAGGTTGTGCTTGCCAGGGATTGCTGCCATCCTGACACTGGGAATCAGCAGGACTGTCCAATTAGAACATCCAGCCAGAGAATCTGGTGGGACGAGTGAGGCCACAGCAAACAACAGACTGTACCCTTCTCCCCAGGCTCTCCCAGCAGCTGCTCACAGTGGGAGGTGCAAGCACTCCCAGCAAACTCTGCAGGGCCAGGAGAGACGGCCTGGCCTTCCTGCCTCACCTGTCGCTGCTGCAGCTGCTGCTGTTGCTCCATCTGCAGTTTTTCGGTTTCAAAGACGACAGGAAGAACCAGAATCATGAAGGAGGTGGTCCCAATCCACAGGGCTGCCCTAGAGAATCTATCAAGGAGAAAGAACCCTAGGAGTCAGTTCTTACTGGCACAATCCCACGTTCCCCCTCTGTGCCTCAACCATAAGCCTGCCTCCAAAGTGGAGGTGTCACCTTATCCCCACCCTTCCCAAGCCGCCCATAAACAA
>VYXD01000543.1:121335-156515 GCA_013397195.1 Hylia prasina
GTAGCCCCGGCCGCCGATCGGACGCTCTCGGGGAACATCTCCGTGAGTCCCCACAGCCGCTCCGCCAGCGTCTCGTCCAGCTGCGGGCGGCACCACCATGTCAGGCCCCGCCGCACGGCCCTGANGCAGCACAGCTCGACGCGTTACAAACACCTCAAAACCGGGTTTTAATTTCAAGCTTTTATGTAAAATATGAAAAACTCTCGAGAACGAGCAACTCCAGCATCCTGCTCGCCCAAGGTAGACGGTGAGGCTTGTACAAGCAGCCGCGGGCTTCCCAGGGGGAGCAGGCAGAGGCCTCCCCGCTTCGGTAAGCAGAGAAGGTGAGGAGGAGCCCTCATGGAGACAGATCTTCTCCACCCCCTGTTGTCCGGCTGCCTTAGAGAAGAGGGTACCTATCCTGAGCTGCCGTGAGGAAACATAACAAGGTAAAGTACTCTGAGGAAAACAGCATTAATTAACAGGGCTGTGGTGCCAAACTAGCCATTAGCAGTACCCATGGCATCACACAACGCTGGAGGCATCTCAGCACTTATGGTCCCGTGAAATAAAGTACCTCCACACAGTACCAACATGGCGGGCAGGCCCAAGCCAGCCCCAGCATCCTGTGGGCCAAGACCCAGAACCAGCCTGGCCACCTCTTGTTCACTTCTTCTTCCGGCCATGCTGCTTCAGCTCCTCCAGCTCCTTCTCCATGAGGTGGGACTCAGCAGTGGTCTCAGAGAGCTGGAACGCACAGCAAACAACAGGAGTGAGTTAAAAGCTTAGGAGGCTTTTCCAACTTCACAGCACAACCGAGATTTACAGACACAAGCCAGGTCCTGCAGGAGGAAATTTGTTCCTGTTGAGCAAGGGGGAAGCTGCCATGTCACGCTTCACTAAAATCACCAGGTAAACCTGGAGAGCATTTCTGCCATTTTCCAGTTTTAAAACATGAAAAGAGTAAGGAAAGAAAATATTTGTTTAGAGTGACACAAAGGCTATATCACTTATTAACTGAGAACGCAGGTGTGTTCTCTTTCACTGAATGTCTCTCCAGATTTTAAGCATGAAAACTGTGATCTATGGGTAAGGTTGAATTTCGGTTTATTTACTGTAAATTCTTTCATACAGTTTTACACATAGGAGAGATGTCACACCCCTCAGGACAGCAGATGGAAACTTTAATCTTCTGTGACCAGAAACAGTGGCTGTAACTTGGTTTCATAGTTAGGGCAGAGGACAGAGTGGCAAGAAAAATGCCATGTTCTGTGCAGAAAGGGAAACAGGAGACATGACACTTGCAGGGGCTTCTCTCTCCTCAGTCACAGTGTTCACAACAAGCTCTGTGAAGTTGGGGGAACCTTCCCCTCTTTTCACAGAGGGGATCAGGCTTTACTCCCACAGTCACTTTGCCATTATACCTGTGTTGCATGGCAGGGTAAAGCAAAAAGTGGGGTGCAGTGAGAGCAGCCTTCTTCTGGAGACCCACCACCCTTTGCTCAGGCATCTCCACTGCTGTGGGCAGGCAGGAGTTGGGCAAAGGCTCACCATGTCCAGCAGAATGTCCACTTTCAGCCGAAGTAGGTTGTTTTCTTCCTCTAACTGCTGGTTTCGTTTGCGCAAGCGCTGCAGCTCCCTGCGATCCCCCAGGAAGCTTCCTGATTCTTGGAGGAAAGAAGGAGGTCAAAATACAGATTGTCAGCCAACCGTGACTACTTCAGACCAGGGCAAGCTGAGCTGTACTCTACCTGAAACCCAGTGACCATTTTCGAACTTCAGGCTCTGGCCAGCAAGGTTCATTGTGGGGGTGCCGTATTCCAGGCCCAGCTCAACCTCACGGGTGGATCTATCCAGCTGCAGGGAGGAGATCACACTCAGAGTTTCACAGAATTCCAGAGCTACCCCCCACTCTCCCATTTCTTAGTGACTGGCATTCCAGTGGCAGATGCTGGTCCAAATGGCCCTGGAGCCTGGAAACCTACTTGGGTCATAGACTGCTGCAGTATAGGACTGGCTGCTTTCACTGCCATCCCTGCACTTTCTCCTACCCACACACTCATCTCCCTGCACTTGGAGACCACTGGTGAGAAGTTTTCAGTGACACATTTCTGGACTGCAGGTGGGGTGATGATGATTCTTCCCTGAGCTATTCCATTTCTAGCTTCATACACTGTCACCAGTGATCAGGAATTGGTGCTGCACTACAGGAAGAAAGCAGCACAATTGGAATAATATACTGAGTTGAAAAGAACCCACAAGGATCATTGAGTCCAACTCCTGGCTCTGCACATCCCCAAGATGTGCCACCATGTGCCTGAGAGTATTGTCCAAAGACTTCCTAAACTGTCAGGCTTGCTGCTGTGAGCACTGCCCTAGGAAGTCTGTTCCAGAGCCCAATCACCCTCTGGGTGAAGAACTTTTTCCTGCCCCAGAAGCAGCTGGGAGCTCCTGTAAGGATCATGGCACTCACAGCCACCCCGTGCCACCAAGGCAGTGCTCCTGCATCAAACCACAGGTGCTGGGACTCACCAGGTGCAGGTTGGACAGTGAGGCCCATTTCCTGGGGGGGGTCTTCTTCGGGCTGAATGAGTTCCCAAAGAGAGGCATCACATGCTGCTGGCCAGACCTAGGTTGGGCTCCTGAAGGAGCAGGAGAGACACAACGGGTCTGAGGTTGTGGGACAAGAGCAGTGTGACAAGGCGGCCGTTCTCCCCCAGGTAGAGCCGCCCAGCTCTCAGGCCAAGATGGCAATTTGGGGGACGGGGATCCTGGCCGCCTCCCCGCNCACGGGCCACCCCCGGGATGCTCCTTTGTTCTGTTTTCCCTCCCGGCATCTCACTGGCAGCGCGCTCGGCAAGAGCGGAGCCGATGAAGAATGCCCCCCACCCCCATCACCCCCGCGCCGCAGTGGTAGGGCCAGGCCCGCGGTGCGGGGGCGGTTGGGCCGGGCGGTTCCATCGAGGTTCGCCTTAATTCCAGGGGGGCCGCACCTCTCCGTCGGGCCACTCCCGCTCCCGGCGCTCGCCGTCCGCCGCCTGTGAGATCCGCCGCGTGTCCCAGGAGCGGTTTGCGGCCGCCGCGTTGCCGTGGCGACGGGATCCGCGGCTCCGCTCCGCCTTCTGTGGCGGCGGGAGACGGGGCGGAGTGCCGGGAAGCGGGCTTGGGGATCGGGCTCTGCTCCCGGTGCGGCTGAGTCAAGCTAGTGCCGTGCCTACCGGGCTTTCCTTAACACCGTCCCTAAAATGCTCGAGTTGCCTGGAAGAGTTGTTAAAATTGCTTTGGGTGGGGATCGTTTGTTTATTTTTTCAGATAAATAAAAAAGGCCATTAGGCAGAGAACCCTTCCTTGCTTGGGAATATGGGAGAAGAAGTGGAGGAGGTCTGGCGTCCTGGACTGCACGGTTCAGGGGATGATGGGTGAGAAGCTGGAGAGGGAAGAATCGTAGGGAATCACGGAATCAGGCTGGAAGAGATCTCTGAGATCAGGTCCTGTTTTTGACTGAACACACCATGTGAACGTGACCCTGACACTAAGTGCCCTGTCCAGTCTCTTCTCAAACACCTCCAGGGACTGTGACTACACAGCAGCAGCTCCTCACATGCCTTCCTTTGAAGCAGTCCCAGCATCCTGATTTCCAGCGCACATTGCAAAGTCCTCCCTTTCAGCACATGATGTAATAAATTTACATTCATTGCATTACTTGCTGGCTTGTATTCCATGGGAGGTGGCAGTGGCAGTTGATTTGGATGTTTTGAATGCCATGGGTATGTAACACGTATCACCAGCACTTTTTATGTTACAGAGGCAAAATGCCACTCCTAAACTATAAAATAATTCTCCAATATTTTAGGATAGCAATCTGAAGTTACTTGCTTCATTGTTAAAAAAGCTTATGTTGAGGACTTCTGGGGGCTTTCCTGAAAAATTTTGGATTAATGAGATACTAAGATGCTGACTTTAGTTAAAAGGGAACAATAAAGACAAGAAAAAAAAAATAAAAAAAGCAGGGGCAGGCAGATAAAAGGAGGAGAAAAGAAGAGAATCACCAACATTTTGATTTGGTTTGTAGATTTATTAATACTCGAGGAAAAGAAAATTATCTAACAGTCTTTCATTCCCGGAGTGCTTAATTGGCACCCTGCCTTAAGGGAACGAGAAAATTGCTCACTTGGAATGAGAATTGGAAAAATAGCACAGTAAATCCTGTGACTTGAGACAAGAAAAATCTCTGGTGCTGCAGTATCTTTTGGTAGTCCAGTTAACCAATATCTGGTTCTTGCAGGACAGTTATAAAAACTATAAAGACTATATGCCATAAAAACAGTTGCCTTCTGACCCAGTATACCAGAGTCTGTGCACTGGAAAGCAGTGATTTTTGCAATAAGGGAAGTGATTATAATGAGGGGGAGGGGGGGGAAGTCAACATCCTTAAAAGTAGGATGAAAAGTCACTATTCAGAGCAAGGTCTTTGTGAGGTAGTTGTGGCTTCTATCACCATGTAATACCCATACATGTGTGCATATATGGGGTAAGAAAGATGAAAGGAAGGCCCAGATAAATGAGGGCAAGAACTTTGGAAGAAAAGCTGAGAGCATGTAGAATTACAGTTTTGAAATGAGAAAAAAAGTGCAGCTCACCTGGGTGCTTATAAGAGCCAAAGGCCATATAGGATAGTGAGGGACTGAGCTCAGTTTGTTTGGGGTGTTTTTTTCAGTAATGTTCACCTTCCTAGAAGAAACCTGTATGTTTCAGCACACTTGTTGCTTAAGTTCTCCTTGGACTGAGCAGGATGAGTATTGTAGAAATACATTGTAATTATTGTAAAACCAAACTGTCTCATTCATCTGGGGTCTCAGAGTGATTCTCTTGCTGCCTCTTTCCGTGGAGCAGAGACTTGGAAAAAGCCAGGCAGCCCGTCCCCACTGCCTTGGCATATGAGGTGAATGCTTCCTTTTGTGCCTAGTTGCTGTGCCCATGGTGGAAAACACCTGTGTGAATGGTCTCATAGTTGGTAGGGCTTGTCAACAAGAGTTCAGAAGGCTTCCCCTGGAACTAAGAGAAGGAGGTTCAGTGTCTTGATCTCTGCTGTGATTTGCTTCAGGAATCTTTCCTCTTCTGCATGGTTTGACGAAATTTCATTTCTCACCAGACTCCATTTCCTTGAAAAATGCTGTGGAATTTTCTCACTGCACCAGCCTCCCAGGGTATTTTGGCAGCAGCTTTTCTCATTGTTTCTCCACCTACATGTCAGGTAGGTACCAAGACAAGAAAGGACTGTTGCTGTTTCAAGCATTGTCTCTCAGTATATTGCAAATACATACATATACATGTTTATATATAGTTTGACATATGATTTTCAGCTATGTTAAAAGCATTATGGTATAGTAGTGTGCATCCTTCTGTTCCTGTCACTCCATGGAGAAAAGAACACCTAAGCACACACTCTTTCTCCCAGGACAATAACTACAGAGATCACTTAGGAACTGCAAAAGCCCATTAAATGGTGAAGAACCTGCATGGTGGTAAGGATGTGTAAGGAAGCAGCCTATGTTCCCAGGAAGACATCTTTGAGAACACTCATGGAAGGCTGAGAGATTGACAGGATGAAGATAGGGCTGTAGCACATGGAAACGTGGAAATTTTGGAATAGATCCAAGCTGTTCTTGGTAGTCTAATTTGGAGCATCTTCTTCAGCTTTTTTTGGCTCAAAAGTGATAGAGAATCTATAGCTTAGATATTCTCAGAGCTGCTTTTAACTCCATAGTGTTTCTCCTGCTTTTTTTCATATATGCTGTGGGATTATTATTCTTCTCTGTTATATCAATAATTTCAGGGAAACCCCACTGACTGGTGAATTCAGTAGACTTACTCTAGGCTTACCCTGACATCAAAGAGACTATTTATTTTAATTATGGTATTGAAAGTTGCTACATTGCCTAGTTGTTACCATAGGTAAGGCTTTATAAAGCCTGGTGGCTTTATAATGCCACCTATAATGTTATAATGGAACACCTGGTGGGCTAAATGAGACTGAGTTTAAAACCTGTAAACTAAAACTTTTTTGGCGTATTGAAATTAATTCCCCAATTAAATTTTTCAGCAGTGAGGTAATTCTTGTTGCCTCAATGCTGTGCAGATGTCCCCTCTTTTAGAATCCTAGATATTAAACACCTCACCTATTTTTGCTAACAAAGCCAACACTTCTTCTTCTCTGTTTCTTTATTTCATTATAGCTAACTCAAGAGATAAAAGAACCGCCGTTTCACTGCTTTGTAAAGAAATTTGCTTTCCTCCCGCTTGAATGTCACAGATTCCACCACCAGGAGGCCCTCCTTCCAGTGCTTGTAGCTAGGCAAAGAAAACACAAGGACACTGAAAAGTGGAAAAACCCATCCACACAAGAGTAATCTGAAATTAATACTTATCCTATAAATTGAGATTTTTCAGAGTACTGTGCAGGCATCTATGAATTATTGCAAGTATCCTAATATCCAACTATCATGGATGCCATGACTTTTGGAGATAATGGTGTGTCTTGTCACAGGTGGTACCTTTCATTGAATAGCTTAGTGATAACCAGGCAAGTTCATGCCTCTGTCTTCTGGGTGGATCTTAGTAACCTAAAAAAAAATAATAAAATGCAGTAAAGCACAGGTTATATTTCTCATCCCTCATTTGTGCCCTCTATCATCCAACAAATATGCCTTCACCTACTTTGCCTCTGCCTTCTCCCTTTTAGTTACTTAATTATTCACAGATTATTAATTCCCTTTCACTTTTCACAGCTGGCATTTATAGTATCCTAAAAGTTCTAAATACCTACACTAACACTCTTTCTGATTGTTCTATTTTGCTAACCAGACCTTTAAAGAAAGGAGAAATATTTTTATCCTTACTTTTTTACCAAATCACATACTGGCTTTTCAAAGCTGCAGTCATTACTTCGGCTGAAATGTAGATTTTGTTATTCAAAAGAACACTGTGTACATGATCTCTTGACTAAAAAAGTATATAGAGTTGTCATTCTTTTTTTTCCTTAAACCCTATTTATTTTTCTGTTCACTGCTGAGTCAAGCCTTGTATATTTGCTTTTCTGTGCTTGTTTCCCACAGTCATGTTTTGGTACTGATGAGTCCAAGACACAGCTTTGCAATGCAATTTCAGAATGATGACAGGTGAGAACAGTTTTGCTCCTGTCAGGAAATGCAGCTCCTGCAAGCTGTAAGTTACCCTCAGTTGCAAACTGAGTAACCCCGTCTTTCAAACTCAGTTCCTGCCCTCCTTCCCTGAATTCACACATACATACAACATGTTTACATTTGTACTTTGTATTGTGTACTTTGGCCTCTCTAATATGTACTAACATGGAAAACACGTATCCTCTGCTCTAAGAAGCAGAAAAACTGTAAATGAAGCTATGCATGGAATATGCAAAGTTCCAAGATTTCTGAGGTTTTCCAATCGTTGCTCACCATTCTGGCCACACTGTTCACTTGAAAGAGTTTACACAAATATGCAGGCAGTTGAGCCACTCAGATGCTCTGGAGAGAAACCACTGCTTCCTGACAGAGTTTGCCACGAGTCCTTGGTGACTGGGAGACCAAAGGTTCAGAGAACATGTGCAGCCCACATAGCAGTGAAAGCTGGTGTTAACCTTTATTTCACTCTGTTCCTATTACCTGGCTACTCTTGGTTTGCTTCCACATCTGTGTTTCATTCTTTTCCTTGTGTTTTACTTTCACAGTCATCTGTTTCCTTGGCTCACTTAAGATGTCCTTTCCAGGAAATGATGAAATTTAAGCCTCCTGTCTGTACATTCCTGATGAGCAGATTCAGGGAAAGGGAATACCAGGGAAAGGGTCTCAAGCATCTCCCTGTATGAGTTGGCATTTGGTGCTGTTGTAACTCTTCATCATGGGCAGCTGCTGGAGACAAGATGTTTGGCCTTTGAACTGCACTGCTGTGTTGTTTATAAGGGAGAGCAAATAGGGCCTGCATTCTAAATTCCCTTTCAAGGTGATTTCATCTCAGGCCTCAGAAGCGCATCAGCTGTGCTTTGCCTGTACAAAGAAGCACACTTGTGTATCATGAACTGCATCATGAAATTCTGTGAAGCTCTGTATGTATAGCATGCTATGAAGGTGGGAGAGAAGTGCTAAGTATTCTTTCCTCTTCCATATTCTTTCACCATTCCTTCTATGAATTCTCTTGGACACACTACCATCTCCAAGAAGGTAGACTAACTGGGACTATTCCCAGTTGGAAGTGGGAAAAATTCAAGATGAACAAACTGCTGTCACCAAAGGGAGAATCATAGGAACACTGAGGTAAGCATTCTCCCTAGACCATGCTAATCAAAATAAAAATTTTGTAACCGACCTGGGTGGTCTTTTTTTCCCCAGAATGCCTTGATCTGTAGGTCTTACTCTACACTAATTCTTTGTGTTAGAAAGGTATGCTTGTGGATGGCCTCTTATCAAATCCAAAAATTGGAAGTAACATGGTGTTTGGATGATGTGGAATCTGCAACAACATGACAATGGACTGTGTGGCCCAGAAAGTCCTTTTGGGTATCTGCTGCCAGCTCATTTGCAGATGATGTTGCTTTTCAGGCTTTTGAGGAATGCAGATGGTCTGCACTACTCCAGGATGCCAATTTAGAATGCATTCCTATGAGACCTGTGAAAGCCAGTTACGGTAGTATTTACAGCAATTAAATGGGAGATCTGGTTAGTTTTGGTTTCCTGGCCTAATTCTCTGTTTTGTCCTGGGGTAGTAAGGGATGCAAATATGAGACATATCAGGACCAGGCAGAAGGTGATCTGCATAGATCAGCAGCTGTCATACGGGTAGCTGCACAGTGTCAAGTGTGTTCTGCAGCACTAAAGCTCATTGGTTCACAAGGGAAAGCAAATCCTGAAAGTATAAATTTTGAATTTGCATTAAATGCCCAAGCAAAATGAGCCATAATGGAAGGTGCTCTCTCTCTCTGTACACAAACTGAATATAAAACATAAACTGGGTCTTGGGTTCGAAACTTAGAAACTGTGTTTTTCATTCTGCTTTCCTTCCCCAGATTCCTTCAAGATGACAAGCAGTTCAGAAAAGATTGGTAGGAATGTAGGATAAAAATATATTCACAAATATGTGCGGCCAGAGGATGTGTCACAGAAGCTCAGGCTTTCATTAGAAGTATTCATTGCTCTTAAGGAAATTTTCCTCATCTGACCATCCAGAAGCCACTCTGTCAGTCACACTGGGACTGAAGCCCTTTCTCAGTGGGCAGCTCCAGTGACCCAGCAGATGCCTGGCTTGACTCCCTACACCCCCCACATTCCCACAGTCAGACCAGGTTTCCTTACTGGCTTGAGCTGGGATTTCCCTTAGCAGAGTCTCAGACATCTGGATCCTTAAAATAATTTAACCATGGTGCAACAAAAAAATTAGCAGCTGGGTGCCTCCAAGAAGAGACCCCAAAGAAAACCCTGGGTTTTTAAACCCTCCAAATGTGTGTGTGACAAAGTCCTGGCTCTTCCAGCTGAGTCCTTGGCTCCTGCTGTGTCTCAGTGCTGGGTCACTTGGCTGTGCCGTGGGTCCCGTGCTCTCTGTTGTGCAAAGGGTCAGGGCCAGTTCCTGGCCTCTTGCCTGGAGCTCTCACCACCCAGAGCCCAACCTGCAGCTGACACCGAGCTACCTGCACTGAATGTGTTCCTCAACACTCTTCATTTTGTTACTGTAACTAAAAGTTTGTCAGTTTGGATTTGTTGGATTTTTGGGGGTTTTTTCTGATCAATTTGTCAGATGACATGAAATAGGAGTTGTTCTGTAACCATTCAGAAACACTTTCTTGAAGTTCTCAGCAGACGTTCAATCACCCTAATTTCAAACACATGCCCACAAACACCTTTTGCACTTCTGCTGCTGTTCATCGATTCTTATTTATTGCAGGTCATCATTCCCCAGGCAACACTCACTGCCTATATTGAACTCGCTAGCCAAGATCCCAGATACAGCAGACATTTCCTTTAGAAAAGAAGTAAGGGAAGAGCGTGGTACAGGAAATATTATACTTAACTTTGACTTATGCACCAAGTGCTTAAATATTGTAAAGAATCTCATATTTTTAATGGGAGGGAAGGCATGTCATATTTAGAAACTGATTCCCAGCTCACACATCTTTGTAATTTGCTTCATTTTGGAAATAAAAGTAAATGAAAATCTGAGTCTCTGAAGATTTAAATCTTGTCACTCTGAAAGAAAGGGAAATTGTTTTCACAAGTCAGCAGACAGGCTGTTTTCACAATTCATTCATTCATTTACAGTTGAAGTAATGTGCTACTTCAGTTCCAAGATTAAACAACTGGTAGTGACAGCTTGTTGCCAGGGGTCATGTCAGGTTGTCAAGCCTGGTGTAGAACACAGGAAAGCTTGTCATCAAAACTGGGACAGGTAAGCCAGTGTACAGTGGGCTGCAAAAAAGGATAATCTGCCAATAAAAAATGGGGATTGCAATATCCAAAACAAATGTTCTAATTTGATATTTAGTCACCCAGGCAAGTAGTGACACTTTGCAAAATGCTCCATAATAAGCATTTATTTTTCAGTCAATGGGAACTGCAGGTGCCCATCACAAAAATTTTACTGTTTAATTATGAGCCCCTGATTTATCTCCTGGTTTGATACCTTGAGACATGATAATCTGGATGATGGAGTATAATGCAACAGCATGATCACTGTAGCTGGGTGGGGAGTAGCAAATTACTTTGAAATGTCTAACAGAAAACCATGGGAACTCTGGGCATGTTTTTTGTTAGTGTTTTAGGAAAAAGGAAAAATGCTTATTTGTCACACAGAAAAGGGAAAAACTCTAAGCACAGGGAGCAAAGAGAGTAAGGGAGAAGGAAAAAAGCAAGGGAAGGATATTGGAGCAAACATCCTGCATGGAAGAAAGTATGAACAGTGGAAGGAATGGTAGTGGTAAATGCACCCAGGCTGCATTGACTCAGAGGCTGGGAACACTGCACTGGATACAGAAGCCTGTGGGGATATTCAAAGCTGGTGTTGATAGAGTCAAACATTTATTTCACTACAAATGCTTCGGAAATAAAGTGAATTATATTGCTCTTAAAGTGAAGTTAAGAACAATGCCTATATTGTTATACACTTTGTGAATTTTCATGTATTGTACATTGAAGTAGGCAGGGGAGGTGGGGTGAGAAGGAATAGGTGATCAGTCATAAGACTGTCTGCTCTGTTAAAATCCAGAGCCCTTGAAAACAAGCTGGCAAGAGAGCAAGTTATTTTCCTTAAAATCTGAAATTAAGTATAGTAATCATTTTCTTTTATATTTACTCATGCTGCCAGTGACTTCTCTCAGTATAACACACAATTTACTCAGTTTTCAACTTGCTGATTTCTACATATTTTTGTAATGAATGTTTGTATTGTCACATGTCGGTCAACAAATGGAAGCAAAATCTTTGGCTTCTCTTGACCAAGCTGAATTGAGTTTGGTTTATTTTTTTCTTTTAATAGTCACTATTAGAGTAATGCTGATGGAATCCAGGTCACTTTTTATTTTCAGGAATCGCTGTCTTTGCTTCTGTTTAAGTATCATCCCAGTGATGATACATGCTGCCAGCCACATTCCTCCTGCCACAGGCAGGGCATTGCCATTGGAGCATGTTAGAAAAAACCCTTTAACTGGTGCTACTTTGTCACCATGGAGTGGGGCAAGGAGGAAATATATTTCTCTAAGAAATTATGTAGGGAGTGGATTTTGGGAGAAATTAGTTTGCTTATAAAACTGTCTTAGAAAAATGCAGTAACCATGTGATGGTTAACCATCATTTTCTATCCAGGCTGGCAGACAGAAACACACAAGTGTGTTGTGATTTGTTAATTTTGTGAAAGCAGTTTATGGAGTCAATAAATCTTGAAGGAAGAAATATTCCAAACTCGTTTCTGTTGGAGACAGCTGACCTGGCTGTGAGCTTTATGGAATAATTCCATCAGTTGCTTTTTACCAGATAAGGACATTCCCTGGTGTCATAGCTATTTTGAAAGACTACAGTTGCCTTCTATGGCCCTGAAATTTCTCCTGCCATTTCAGCAGGAGAAGATGCTTTTATTCCATTTCTCATGACTGCAGCTTGGTGCTGTTAGCACTAGTGCTGCTGTATTTTGGCCTAGAGATAGCTATGTTTCACTTGGGGACAAGCCTGACTTTTTAAAGGGAATGCATGAGTATTAAGGCATTAATCCTAACAATATGGTAAATTACTGAAATTTTCTCTGCCCTTTATTTCTCTTGAAGGAACTGAGACATGGACAAGCTTCTAGCAAGTACCATCTTCATCAAACAAGCAAATCTTCTAGGTCCAAACAAGTAAACTATAAGCCAGTGGCTTTTCCAGGTATATAAAGGGAAAGAAAAGGTTCAACACGACTTGTTTTACTAAGAACTTTCAGGTTTGTTGTTGAGAAGACCTTTACCATGCTGCCTATATATGAATCAGGAGAGTGTGTATACACAGATGTGTATGTGTTTGTCAGTCCCAGACAGCTGGAACCTATCAAAGCTGCTTGTGTTTGTGTGTGTTCCTTTGTGTGCCTAAGTAGTGCAAACAGCTTCCTTAGGTTTTGGATTCACTGACATGTGCTAAGTGCAGGGAATCCAGACTGCTAATATTTAGTATTTCAGACCTCCATACCCAAGATGCAAAGCTTGAAAAGGATAAGAAGGAAAACATTTGGAAACAGTCTCAACATATGTTTGAAACTAGGGGACTAAAAATACCACCTCATCCTAGAGAGGTGATGCAGTGTTTGGAGAAGGATAGGACATGATGTCATAGATTGAGTTAATTTTTCGACTGCTGACATAGCTGATTTCTCGGCACCCATAAAAATGCTGTAATAAAAAAAAAAAAAAAANTCTTAAAGGCAGTTGCTCATGTAAGGCAGTGTGGAAGTGGGATTGCTTTGCACATTTTAGTGTTGCTTTCTTGTCAGCTTTTCTCACAGATTCTGCCCCTAAGCCAGTAAGGTCCCTACCCATCACCACTAACCCTTTTGTCTTCCTGAGAAGAATGGGTGAGAGGACATTATTCTTTTCTTTGGAAGCAGGTCCTCTATCTTTTCAAATATACTTGAATTCCTCTTGAAGCAATACCCAGGAATGTCCTTCACCAGACCATTCAGAATCCTGAGCTGATTTAGAGATGCTTTTACTTGAGAAAACGTTCTTCAAGACCACTCAGTCGTTTCTAACAAAAGTCCAGGATGAAAGATGGTTGTTCTCTTCAGCTTCTTATCTCCAGTTTGCTTTTGCTGTACCAGCAGCATGTGATAGCTGAGACTAAGGAATTGGCTGGTCAGTTAGGAACATCTCATGGCTGCAGTTCAATACTGAATACAATTTTGAAATCAAATATTTGAGTGTCTCATGACTTTCTTCTTGTTTGATGTTCATTGCCCTAAGAACAGAGGCCATGTGTGAACTCTGGTCTCAGAAACTCTGATCTACTCCTCTGTATTGGATTGCCTGACTGTTAAAACAGTGCCTTAATAATCCAGTGGAAGAACAACAGTGGAGGACGGACAAAATAAGAAGAAAGACTGCAGGAGAAAGTGTTGAACCCCAGTGGGAGTTGTTATTGAGTAGGAGTTGTGCACCTGCAAAGAGTTGCAGAAACACAGATATGTCATTTATAATCACCAATTCAGAAAAAAACATGAGGAGAGGTTAACAGCTTTTTTTTCAGATATGGGCAGAGAAGTGTTTAATAAGGAACTCACTTTCAGTAAGGTTGGTAAAGAAACCATGGTAATCCAAGGAAAAGAGAACAATGGATTAAAAAAGAATAATCAGGGTAATGAATCTCTGAAGTTTAAAGGTTTGAGATTGAAGAAAATTATTAGCAGGACCATTACTGAAAATTAAGGCTCTATTGTAGCAAAATCAAGGAAATAGTATTTTAAAGCCAATTACAATCTGAGACCTTTAAATATTATTCTAATGTAAAAATAACTGTATGATGATGCACTCAATGCCTGTTCCAAGTTTTGAGGTTTGAAAAACAAACTGCTTATGATCTCTTGTGGCCAATAGCCTGCCAAACATATGGAATACAAATGGAGCAAGATTGGGATTTTTATCTGTGGTTTACATACAAACTCAACGGGAAGCAGCAGGCAAAGCCAAGAGTAGAAAACTGGCCAAAGGAAGATCACGTTCAATTCTGAGGCATGGCTGGTTTAAAAGGAAAGCTGATACCAACTGAGAGGCTAAGCTAGAAAACCTGAGCTTTTTCCAAACTGATAAAGAATGTGGAAAGACTATTAAATTTATTAGTTTTTCAAGCAGAGGCTCTTCAAAATTTGGTGGGTTTTTTAAATGAAGAAATGTCTCAAATACCAGTGCTGAAATTCTTCCAAATGTGAAATTAAATATGTTTTTCCTGTAATATTTTGATGTGACCAGTGAAATCTGCCATGACCTAGAAATTTAAAATTTTCTATCAGTTGCACTTTACATACATTCATCTTTCTGAATCATGCTAATGAAAATGTTGTTCTGAGTACAAAACAGAGGAGTGTACTCAAAGTCATTATTCACCCTACTTGACAACAGAAGCACTCAGCTTCTTTGAGCTGGAATGCATTAAAGAGGAGAAAATGACATTCAATGAATTATGCTTTTTTCAGCTGTAACACAGAAAACTCTGCTGTCCTATGTTTGGTGCATAAAGTTGCTTTGCTTCATGTCTTTTTCAGATTGATTTTCATTACTAGTGTGTGAATAAGTTAAAGAAGCCTTGACTCTTTTGGCCATAACAGTTAAGACAGTATTTGCAGTATTTCCAACGTTGTTTGCATTAGGAGTCAGAATCTCTTTGTGAAGAATACACAAACACAGGGCTATGTTCTGCAGCATTAAAACATTTTCTTGTTTTAACTCCCTTTCTCATGAGTTATTGCAGTTAAATCAAGTTTTCTGACTCAGCTTTGTGCAACAAATCCTTGTTTCTTCTCTCTAATTTTTTATTATGCACCAATGTGTTCAGCTGCTGCCAGACAGATTCTACCCCGTATTCGCATTCAAAGAAGTCCCTCTGTCTACAGGAACAGTGACAGTCCACCAAATGACAAAACTGATCCAACACCGTGGTGAGGCAGTCTTTCCCTGTCTCTCTCCCTCATCTCCCAGCTGCCTGATTCCATCTTTCCTTTTTTACTGTTCAGATAAGCACCAGAGGGAATGCAAATAGAAGAAAAGCAAATCATAATACCTTGCTGGGTTAAAGCTAAGCTCAGGCTCACTCTGAGAGCTGAACATGGGGCATTAGTTAGGGCAGTGTAGGAGCCTGACCTTGCTCCATACCCTGATCAGGCCCCTGGTGCCAGGGACTGGCCATGTGATGTACTTCATTCCCTTGGGGAATGGCTTCCCATTTAATCTGTGAGCAGAGGGTTATTCAGTTAATTCTTCTGGTTTACTTAGTGAAATGAAGATATTCACCCATGGACTTTAACCAGGGCTGTGACTGAGCTTTGATTCAAATGCAAGCTTGTCAGAGGCATTGTCACCAAATCTGAAGACTGATGACGGTTTCATATCAAATAAATTTTATTATTGCTTTCTTCGTGCTACTTTAATCAGATTTTGGAGGTAATTTGAATAAACAAAGATATATGCAATTGCAATTACTGCTCGCACTTAGCTACATATGTGAGCATTCTTATTTCATAATTAGTCTGTTACTTTGTTTATCATAAAGTTAATATTAATCTGAAATAGAACAAGGTGCACTTATTCCAGAACAAAAATCTATGTATGTGGAGTTAGTCAAGAGGAGTTATTTTGGCATTTGCAACAGCTGTTTAGAAAGCTCTCACAGTTTAAAAAAAGACATGCGCTTCCCAAAGTATACACTTCATGATTCAGAGTAATATATTTTACCAACTGCATTTGTTTCAATAGCAATTAAAATAGTGATTCATTTTTTTGTGTAGAGACTGATAAACTGTAAAAGGTTGCAGCACCAGTTGCTCAAACAGAAAGAAATGTTAAAAATGAAAAGGCTGCTTTAAAAAGATATACTTTTAAAAATGTCTATTAGCATAGGTTAGAAATGTGCTCAGAGGGTTAGGGTTAGGTTTGGGGCTGAGAGAGTCAAAGAGCCTACAGCTCCAGGAACACCAGGGCTGGAAAAGGCATGGCAAGGTGATCCTGGCAGAGCCACAACATTGCTGCACCTACACCCGGCAGCACCACACTACATTTGGTATTATGGTATGTAGTGTCTATTACGAACGTTACCTTTTTTTTCCCTCTTTGTTACCCCTAAATTCAGCTCCAGGTCAGCTTTTCTTTGGCTGGTCACTGGTGAGTTGTTCACAGCCATCAGGACAGGCGTGCCAAGCTCATGCCTTGCCTGTTACCTTTATATCCCTGTGTTCCTTAGCAAATCTCATGCGCCCACTTCTTGAGACTTCTGCTATTGCTCCAGGCCTGCATTTCTCTGTACTGCATCACTGTGCTAGTCATAAGTCTCTTTTTCTACACAGGATAACTGTTTGTTACTTTTATTTGTATAAAATCATGGCTGTACCACACACAGACATAAGTAAAACAAATTAGCCATACATCTGGTTACTTATGGAAACTGCTGTCACAGCTAACCAAGGAAAAGATACAGAAGGGTTGAGAGAAGTTCAAACAAAGCAGACCTGACAAATCTCAATCCTGAGGCCTTGCACATTCAGTACAAAGTTTATGGCAAATTATTGAGAATGGCAATACTGTATTCCAGGGCTGCATGTTTCATCCCCAAAGGTCATAAGCAGGTAAGAGCAAGCTGCACAGATTATTCACATAATTCATCATGTTTGGGCATTTTTTTAGAACTGCTTATGCTGGCATTTTTTTCTCTTTTGGGATAGAAAAAAAATTACAAGAATTAGAGTCTCAGTTACCTGAACTTTTAAATGTAGAAGTTAGCTCATGTTGCATATTTTTTACAGATAGAATTGGATGGCATTGTGAAGGGTAGACAAGGGTAGGCAAGCATTGAAATTGCCTAGTTCTTTCTCAAAAGATAAAAGAAAATTCACAGCCTTCCCAGCCAAATGAACATCTGACTCTGCTATGAGATAATCTCTTGATGTCCCTTTCAGTTCTATTGTTCTCTATTACTATTTTTTTTTTTAATCTTAAGTAAAAAGTTCCTTTCTCAAAATGGACAGTTTTTCTTATCTCCTTTGTCTTTTTGATAGATCACATGTGATATACTGATGCATGTTTCCAGAAATCCTCTAACTCGGTTTAGGTTTTGCGAAGTTTGAAAGTGGCCTTGTTTTTTTACAGTTTGCTTTTTTTAAAAAAAATTATCATGTCATTCTTAATTATATATATAAATAATTTCTAATTTCAAAATCACCTATAAAAGTAGTGAATCTTGTGGTGTTTGGACTGCTATCACTTACTGTGTTTGTATAGTTGACATACAGATTATTTCTCATTTAGAAAAATACCCATTGCTGAATTCTCTAGTTGGTGTTTTGATATTACTGTTATGTTCTTTTCCAGTCACATACAATCTGTTGTGTTCCTGACTTGACCTGACATCTCTTTAATATCAATGGGCACAGACCTCTAACTCATCACTTCCTCCACAGCTGCAATGCTGAACCATGATCTGGAAAGGACATCTTGGTAGACAGAAGGAAGATCTCTAATCCTATAACATATCCTTAGTGATTAACTCAAAATAAATTATAGGTAGCAAAATCTGTGTCTTTTTAATGCAGGATCACTCCCAATACTGCAGTATTGAGTACTTTTGTCAAGGCTTAGCCTAAGGATCTCAAGACTGAGACAGAGACATAACTCAGTCTCCCAGTACCATCTCTATTCCTTCCAGTAATTCCATTTTAACAACAGAGATCTCCTGTTATTTCAGTCTGAATTACAAAGCTTGGCTGATCTGATATTTTGCCAGTCCTACTTTGAGACCCATTGTTTGCACAGAGCTTTTGCAGTTCATCTTAGTTCTGACCAGAGACAGAAAACAAAACTCCAACAACAACAAAAATCCCTCATGATTTCCCTATCACAACCATGGATGAAGTTTGTGAGGATGAAAAAAATCAACTGGACACTTAATATTGTGTGGCAATGGTTTGACTTCGTTCTTGTCTAAACAGGTACAAGATCTCAAGTGAGAGGAAACGTGTGTCAGAGTGGTGTGTCTCATTCCAGTACATCCCTCAGGGATGGAGATGCATTGGTCAGCAGGAAAGAAGAAGACTGAGTGATGCCTCTACTCACTTGAACCAATGTCTAATGGGATGGCGTCTATGGGGTTATTGTACAATACGAGCTGGAACCTGAACGAGCAATTAATGATCACACAATGTTTTGAAGTTATAGAATGTAATTTATTGCCCAAAGTAGCTCTTTGGAGTGGGAAATGGTCTTAAGATTCTGTGCATTCATTGACCATTGACCATTTTACAAACTAAAAGGGTAATGAAGGGAAGGTTGTTTACAGAGTGAGGTATCATCTGCTGCAGAGCTGCTCAACAGCACCAGAAGGGTCACCCTCTGCATGTGCGTTCTGTTCTGGAATAACCTTTGTGAAGGCATTCACCTTTAAAGGGCTGTCTGCCTAAGTGCTCTTCTGGAATAGCTCTTGCAGAATAATGCAGTTTTCAAAAGCTGTGCCAGCCTCTTCCTCTATATAGACAAAGCCTTGGGCTCCCAGGAGTGGACTTCTGGTACTTATAGAAATTGCTCGATGTTTCAAATGGGGACCCTGCAAACAGTCCTGTGCTGTGCTGCTGATGGCACAGGGCCATGGGTTTTGTTGCTTGGTTTCCTGAATTGGCTAAGAAATGGCTTGGAAAAGGTGCCACTAACTTCCCACAGGCAGAGGGTGGGGAATTTTTCACAAGTCCCTTGAAACAGGCTGAGATGCTGCTCCAATCCCTTCTGCCATTCCAAGCCCACACAAGGGGGCAGCCAGGAACTCCTCCTGCTCGCAGGAGATGTGATTTCTCTTTGACATGCAGTCCCATACCAACTGTGCTACCAGAGGCGAGCTAAAACGGGCGACTGCTTTCCAAATACTGTCTCCAAGAAGACTGCAGATGTCTTGTAGAAGTGTTCATATCCTAAAAAGCACCTTTGCCATCCTTTTAAAATGGCAGATTAAGTCATGTGTATGACTCAGCCTCATTTTCTTGTCCTGTGACTCCAGGCAAGTCACTTCTCTTCCAGCTGACAGGTTTTGGCCATCCGATCCAAAAACGCCGAGTGTGCCTCGTTGAGGAAGATGGGTGAGCGGCACCCTGGAAAAACAAAAGGCAGGGCTGCGTTGGACTAAATGCCTTCCAAACCACCGCGGTTTTTACTAAGACTGCCTTTTCCAGCTGTAGAGTAAGAGCAATGCGATATTTCTGGGAAACGGCGAGTACAATAGCTGATAAATCATGGACGATGGAGTGATTGAGAACAGTGACTGAGGCGTCTTTCCGCGCGGAGCGGGGGCGACGGACAGCGGAATGCCCGCTCCCGCCGGCAGCCCGCGCCCGCCCTCATGGCGTCCCTCACGGCCCCGCCCCGNNNNCTCACCCGCTCCCCCGGAGCTGCCCGGGCATGAGCGGGGGGGTTTAATTTCTATTCTAATTTTGATGGGGAATTACGGTGCTCCGCGGGGTGAGGGAGATTCAGCGGTTCTTCGCCCCTTGGGAACAGAAATGTACATCTCATGAGGAGGCAGCTGGCAAAGAAAAGCCAAACAAGTCTGTGTGTTGATGACGATTAATCAGTTATTTTCCTCTGAGTCAACAGATGTGAGGCCCCGCTGTGGAGCCCCTTGGGGCAGGTCGGATCGCCCCCTGTCCCCGACCCAGGGAGCCGAACTCGCTGCCATTTTCTTGCCAACCCAAGCCCGGGGGAATTGCAGGCTGGAAAGACACCGCGGTGTCCCGGTCTTACCCTTGGGTACTTGAGGTGGCACAAGATTGTTGGTGGTTTTTCATGGATTTTCATGCCCTATTGTCTCAGACTTTGACCCTTTTATCTGCTTCACTGCAGGCAGTGGTGACTGGAATCCTTCAGGTGTACCAACACACTAGTAGCAGGACAACGCTCCACAGAGCAGGAGGATTTTTTTTCGTACCTAAAGCTTTTAATAGGGTGAGGTATAATTTCTCCATTTTCCCTTATAGCCTGCAGGAAGACACAGGTCTGAGTCTGCCTCATTTTTCTGCTGTGAGATGCCAATTGCCTAAGGATGGGGAGTAGAACAATTCCATAACCTGCTCAGTGGTGGTTGAAGGGCAGGATTATGTGCATTTTGTGAGGATGTTTTTAATGAAGGAGGTTGTAATGTAGTTTTAGTACCTCTTGCACTGCTTGTTTTTATTCTTTTGGTATTTGAAGCTAGGGGATTTTTCAAATCTCCCAAAGTATTTTTTAATTAATGTTCTGCTGTAATTATGTGAAGGTGTGATTTGTCACTCCATAAATGTCAGAGTTCTGAAATAGAAATTAAATATATCATGACACTATCAGAAACAACTGATTTTATAAGAATATTTCCATTAAATACTAACAGAATAATTCTGAAATTCTGATATTCTATTCCTTTCTTTCCCAGCCTCTATATACACAAGATTCTTGCAAGCAAATTAGTATCCATTTAGAAGCTAAAAAGGCTTTTTGCAGATATTTAGCCTAAACTATTTCAACCTCTGTTAGATATAGCCCATCCTATAGTTTGTGGATTTTGTTAACAAATGAGCAAGTAAATACATACACATATTTTGATGTCGTGGTCTACAAAACTTTTGATTATCCATAGCTAGAACACCAAAGGTAAGCGCACAATTTAAACAGAAGCAACTTAACTCATTTACAAAACCAAAAAATGATAAGAGTAGTTCGGTTATACGGTCATATTTCTATGGAACTATTTGTATTCACTATTCTTGCATTCATAAAATTTAAGGAGGTCATATTTTGCTTACTTAACTATGTTATCAATAAGTGCCTATTCCAAGTTCTAGGCCTTGTTTATAGCAAATCACATAGAGAAGGCACTGAAGCTGTGGTGGAGTACAGGCGTGGCAAGTTAACCATGAAAAAACATGAAATGAGCCCTCTGTGTATGGGTTTGCATAATAACAGTTCCTGATTTTTATTACCCTTCTTTTGTTCTCTCCATGCAAACATACTCCTACAGCCATTACCTGTACATCTTCAGCACTTATTGGTCATTCTGAACCTCAGCAAGAGCTTCAAAACAAATACAGCTTTACTAATCTGCTCTGGAGACACATCACTAAGAAGCTGTAGCTTTCTCAGCACTGTTTTATGAGTTTTCTGTCGCATAAAGATGGAGAGGCTGAGCTGTTGCATTGCCTTTCTGTTACCCATTCTGTCTGCAACTGTGCTGACTTTTGTTATAAAAACACAGTCTTTAGCATTCTTACCAGAGTAAGTTCCACTAGTGAAGATTAATTTTAAATATTCCCACCTCCAAAACTCATCTCTGACCCAAGATTCTCACAAGGGAATGAGATCTCTTTTCCTAATACCTATGAAGCCCTTTCTAGCCAAAATGGTTCATCTGAGTGTAAAGCCATAGATTTTCTCCTTTTGGCCGGTTAGGTCAGATAATGAAGAGTTGGAAGCATAATTCAAATTTAAATCCATATATGATGTCATACTGACATGTTTCTGTAGTTCAAGGACTTCTTAAAAGTCCTGTTACAGACATTTACTCATTTATTGTCTCCCCAAGCCTGTCTTTGTTTGCATTTCCCACTAGGGATCAATACTTTATTGCGTGCTCTTTCATGATGAAGGCCATGGAGGATCAAGTAGTCCAAGAAGAACCAGGATACCAGGATGATGAGGTAAACTTGTGATTGATTGAAAACTATGTCCAGCAAACATCTGAAGGTATCTTGATAGTGTTATGAAACCCATAGAGGGACAGGAGGGCCCCAAAAACCATTAGGGAGTTCAATGCATTAAGAATTTTGTTCCAGTCTACTCCCAAGAAAATCTCATTCCCCTAGTCTCTCTACAGCCTGACTCTTCAAGTAATCTTCATTAACCTTGCAAAAGCTGTGCACAGTTTTTAATGGGATTATCATTATTTCATAGCATTTTACACTTTTGTATTAAATGCAAAGGGACTATCAGTTAATTTTCTACTTCTGAGGAATGATCATCAGCGTGAAAAGCATGAGAAACTATGGCAGAAAATCTGCAGGTTATGATGATAACTCAAGTTTTATTAGCACAGCAGAAGATTAATTGCCTGTGAAGATACATTTTATGGAGAAGATGATAGGAAATATATAGGCCTTTTTGGCTCACTATGGCTTTGCTTATTTCAGTTGTTCAACAAATTATGCGTTATTTGTGAAAAATCAATAAATGTTTACAAATCTGAAACAGTGACATAGTGAGATACATGTAATAACAAGAAAAAAGCAACATCTATTCTTTTTTCTGCTATTTTGTTTAGGAATCCTTTTTTCAGGATATTGACTTGCTGCAGAAGCATGGAATTGTAAGTATTTGCAATTTCTTAATCATACAGAATTGTCCCTCAAAAGCTACTGTACGGTTGTTTCCAAAATGGTATACACATTGATGCAAATAGCTGAAATTCTTCCTTGCAGTAAGTTCTAACTCAGTCAGTGGAGATAAATTTTCCTTTGATGATAAGACAGATTTTTAGAAAATCGCATTCATATCAGATTCCTAAATAAAGTGTCAAGATACTCAAAGTATTTAGCACCTAGCACTCTTGAAAAACCAACTGCTTGCTAATTTATTTGAAAACTGTATGATAGATTATTTCCTGTTCCTGCCAATCTTTGTAATGACTCCTGCATTTTTGGTGCCTGTGAAATTACACTGTTGTCGCTGTAGGACACGAAAGAAAGATGAGAGACTCCAAATATTTCAGAAGGCAAAGAGCATAGAAAAAGCTTTTTTATCTAATTCTTACTACCTTTTATAAGGTGTTCCGATACAAACTTAACATAATTGGTGAATAGGAACGACACCTCTCTAATCCCATTGGTTAAACTAGAGAAATGGCAAAACACCATCTGGGGAGGGATTGTTTTGAGAAAGGATAGCTGTTT
The DNA here is from genome assembly GCA_013397195.1 of Hylia prasina. Taxonomy (NCBI): domain Eukaryota; kingdom Metazoa; phylum Chordata; class Aves; order Passeriformes; family Sylviidae; genus Hylia; species Hylia prasina. Next base: position 144,496 of record VYXD01000543.1, read on the forward strand.
GCCAGGATTGTTTTGAGAAGAAACCTTCCCAAGAAATTCTCCCTTGGGAAAATCTCAGCAGCTGCTAACAGGCTAAAACCTTAGACTCAGAAAATCAAGCCCAGACACTGTGACAATTGTTACTATACTATTTTCAGCATGCTGTTGCAAGGGATAGAGTAGGAGTGAGGAAAATATTAGTAGCTAGAGAATAAGTTAGTTTTAATTTTCTTCATCAAATGTGAATTCCTATCATCGATACCATCATCATATAAACATCACCTATTTATTTGAATTACAATTATTATATGCTTATCTAGGAGGCTGGCTCATGGATTGGAATCCTGTTATATTCAGAGTTACAGAAGCAGAATAAAAAGTTGGGTTTTTGAAGTAATGAAGTAATGTGAGATTTGGTATTAATAAAAGTGACTACAGACGGATAAAGATGGGGAGGACATGCCACAATGACTCATCATTAGTCAGCGCTGTAGTTACTGGGCTGACCATGTCAGCAGTGCACTTGTTGGCAATTTTTTTTATTGGCAGTTCATAAGATAGTTCTGAAGAAGGATCACATGGTTGGGAGCTCAAACTATGGAGCAACATAGGAAAAATAAACAAATGATTGCTTTAAAAATTTAACAAGTTGATTAAAGAGGGTGACCCGAGCTGGAAGGAAACTGTACTACCCTGTCAGTATGAAACAAGGCATGGCATTCGCAGAACGACACAAATGTATGAAAGAGTTTGAAATCTAAGAAAAATTACTTAGGCAGTTCTTCTGTGTGTTGTAAAGGTTTTCTGCTCCTTTATTATTTTTTCTTTCTTCCAAGTGGTTATTCCCACACTTCAGAGGAAGTTTTTGTTCTCAGCTATGCCAGCTAAAAGCTTTGTGCAAACATACAAAGACCATATCAATGATCAATGATTTACTGAATCAGTAAAAAAAATTGCCAATAAGTGCACTGGTGACATGGTCTTCATAAGAACAACATAAGAAGAACATATGAATGTCTGTTAAATTCATTTACCTGAAGAAATAACTTTTGTGCGTTTAGAAATCTTTTCCAAGGAGTAGAGAGAAAAACATTTACTGGATCTGCCAGTGTGCCCAGAAAGAGAATCAGGTTAGAACAACTGAGACTGTGGTTTGGTGATCAAAAGTGGTAGGATTTAAGGTGCTGTTACCCCTCAGCCTCTACAGAGTGTCACATGCGTATCACAGGATGAGAAATAAGTTTCCATATAAACATGACCAGTTTCTCACACAACTCCCCGTCCTTCTTATGCTCTGTGTACTCACACATTCTGGATAGATAGATGGTATGTCTAGTTCATATTTGTTTTCAAAGAAAAACCTTGGCCAGAAATGGTAAATTGATGTATTATCCCACACCTTTCACATAGTATGTTTTCTTGTGAGTAATCTGTTCTTGCTTTTACATTTCCAGTGATGTCAGAATCATAAAATGAGGTGAGGGAAGGCAAAAGGTATCAGTAGAGTGCTGTCTGAAGCTGTGCTATTCCCAATTTATGAAAAACTAGTAGCTCACTCCAGCCAAAGTGTCAGTCAGGACATGCAGGATACACGTGTTTTGAACTGGACATGCAGAAACAGCATAGCAGTTAGACTCAGCTTCCAGTGATCCTTGTGAATCAGCTCCCAGCCATCCACCACCAGATTATCTGGTTTACAGATTATCTGTGCTAAGGGACCAAGGACAGACTGTTACACGGTGTCCTAGGTCCACACTATCTGAAATAATTCTATGCTGTTTCTTTACTATCAGCTTTGATCTAGAAAAACTGACACTGAAAGGGAAGAAGTAAATACCCAGACACCTTTCTCTCAAAACCACCAGAAGCTGCTCTCTGCACCATGATTCACACCAGTGTTACTCAAAATTTTGTTTTGTTGCTGTCACAACCTACATAATGAAGAGTTTACTGTAAATCTGTTTCTTTATTGGTGAAAACATATGCATATGAATGTAAACTTAAAATATTTTGCAAAGGTTTACTTTGCCTTCTAGTTAACTGTCCTGAGTACTCACAGAAGGGAAATTTCTTTACAGAATGTAGCAGATATTAAAAAGCTGAAGGCAGTTGGGATTTGCACAATCAAAGGAATCCAGATGACCACAAGACGGGCACTGTGCAATGTGAAGGGGCTCTCAGAAGCCAAAGTGGACAAAATTAAAGAAGCTGCAAACAAGCTTGTTGTAAGCCAGTCACTTTCCTGAGAGTTTGAACTTATGCTAGCCTCTCCAAAAAGCTGTGCAACATTTCTCTTAGCAGATTTCCCACTGCATCATCAAAATAATTTTGAAAATTATTCTGCCTAAGGCATAATAATTTATACTCCACAACAACCAGACAAATGCTGTGGTGCTTTTTATACCCAACCAACGGGAATGAGGCTAGGGGGGAAAAAAGATATTTATGTGGGATATTGCACTTTAACACCAGGTTAAAGCAAAAATAAACCTCTCGTGTTCTCTTTGGTCTTCTCTAGGAACCAGGCTTCCTCACTGCCTTTGAGTACAGTGAAAAACGGAAGATTGTATTTCATATTTCCACTGGCAGCCAGGAATTTGAGTAAGCTTATCTCTTGTATCCTTCCTTCATCCAAGTGTTCCCAATAATCATCTGAATTGTCTTTAATGAGACACAGAAATATAAGGGAATAAATACTCAGCTAGGACACATAGATCCCCTTGCATTTGGAAGTAGTGCTGGCTTAAAGAAGCCTCCATCAATAAGCACCAAAACCAACTCCTTTTCTGAGGGGGAACTGGACTTTGTACAGTTGCTGTAAATAAATAGTTGGCATCCAGAGATCTTGAAAGTATAATTTTTTCACCTGTCAAAATAATCTGCAGGTTTCAGGTCAAAACCACAAGTCTTCAAGTCATCCCTTGAGATATTTTTATGGAATGTTATTTTCAAATATTATTTTTAATGTTACTTTTTAATGTTACTAATCCTCTCTTCTTTCCGGTAATGTTTTCTATAGATTTTTCCCTTGCACACAAAAAGGGAGGTAAAGACAGAGTTATTTCTTTATGAATCAATGATCATTTAGTAACCTGCACCTAATGCATCAAGTGAGGGGCTTTAGGGCAGAAATTACTTTTCTTAAATGATATTTACTTTCCTCTTGTGATTTTTTGGTTTAACTATATAATCCTCTCCCTTTCTACAGTAAACTTCTGGGTGGTGGGATTGAAAGCATGGCAATCACTGAGGCCTTTGGAGGTGAGAGAACCACATTAAATGAGCATTACCAAACGCAGAATTGCAACTTAATTTAATTTGAATTCATTTTGGATTGCTTCTATCAAATTTACCACATTGGCGTTACAAAGATGAGTATCTGCATGAGAGCAAGAAGAAATAATCCACTTTTCTTAATGTTTTCCCATTTTTCCTCTTCATTTGCTTGCAGACTAAGTTTGAGCTGAGTAATCATTACTGGGCATGCTGATTCAGTACAACATAGCATTATTAAGACTTTTACTAACATGCCAAAGTTCTCCTTGATGCAGTGTGTTCCTTTCCAGTAACAAAATTGCCACAAAAGTATTTAAGTTATCAACACTTAAGGTACATTGCATTTTATGTAAGATTTTGAAATTACAATTAAGCTACTATTACAGTACACCTAATTAGTTGGTGCTTGACACTTCAGCAATAAGAATTCATAAAACACAGTACTCTTCCCTTTAGAAAAGATAAACTGGAGACTAATGTGATTTGGTAGAATGAGATTAATAAACTCGTAAGCTTCTCCTTGATCATTTTACTGGAAATGAAACTAGGGCTAGGTTAATGGAATCAACCATTTCCTCCCCTCCATTATCACTTTTCCATAGGTGCCATGTGGATTTAACTTCTGTACACAAGAGAATGACTTCAGCAGTCAAGCACAATCAAATTAAGGCATTTCAGATTTTGCTTTTCATTGCACACATTTCTCCTGCATAGATGATGATTTAGAAACTGAGGTTAAATGATTTTAAAAGGCAGAGATTGAAGTGAATTTTGTAAGAGTTTCTACCTGCAGTAATTCCTGAATCTGTCAAACTTGGAAGAAGAAACCCTGACTCTTTTTTTCCCCTTTTATTTAACAGAGTTCCGGACAGGTAAAACCCAGCTATCTCACACACTTTGTGGTAGGTATAATACCTTAAAAGAGAGTGATGTTTCTTCTCAGTGAATCCATTGTTTACAACTGTATCAGAATTAAACACACAGAGACAAGTCAGACTCTTATTTCTACAAATACAGTGAAACAGACTCTTACTTCCATGAACTGTGTTTGAGTAGAGAACTCCTACTTTTTAATAGTGCTCACATCCATTAAAGTTTTGCCATAAGGAGAGTGAAGATAATAGGCTCTCAGATAAATCAGTGAAACACACTATCTGGAAAAGAAGAGCACAAATATGGGTCACGTGTAGATGGGGCACTGCTCAGAAAACAGCAGAGGCAAATTTTTTTTCTCAGCAACTCTTTGACTGTCCTGGTTTCAAGAGGTTTTGCTGAATATGACATTCTGAAAGGGCACTGAAAGGGTACTACTGGCTGTCAGTGACTGGATAAACAGACTTTGGCAGTCACCATATTTGGGCAGTAGCAAAAACATCAGGACTCTGATTTCCCAGAGATACCTCTCAATGTGTAAAAAGTAGTAAACAATAACTTAAAATATAACTATTAATGCTGCTGATATTACCAGACACTGGGTAGGCAAATTCTCTTAAATGAACCCCCTATATTGTAAAGTGAAATATGGCATGTTCTGGAAAAATAAGGCCTCTTCTGGTTGGTACAGTGTTATGGTCAGCAGAGTCATACCATTTTGCATGAATGATTACAACTGGATTGAGTATTTTAGGTTATTAACTCCAAAGAGACTAAACCCACAATCAGCAACAATTTGCATCAGGAAAAGTTAATATCCAAAGAATTTTTGATCATATGAGTTACACCTGGAAAAAGCGCCTCCTAAGCCAATAGAATTAATTTGGGCAGAGGATTAAGAGGAGGCTTTGTATGTAAGAACTTACTAATAATAACCCTAAAATACACAGATTTAATGATGGTACTGAGTAAAACAGTTTTGACACCATTAATTAAATCTCATCTGATCTGCAACTGAGAAAAGCAGCTTGAGCTTATTCTGAAGATGGCAGTAAGACAAAATACTCCTGATTTTCACATTGATTAAAACTGACAGTTCTTTCTGATATGGATAAACAGTTATGTTTTATTTAAAAAATAATAATAGATGGAGTAAGAAAATATTTTTCCTGCTTTTTCGTTTTAATCTTTTTAATCTTCTGTGATTCTCTGTAGTGACAGCTCAGCTCCCAGGACCAAATGGCTACACAGGTGGAAAGATTATCTTCATTGATACTGAAAACACTTTGTATCTTTTTGACAGTTAAAAGCTACAGGTGTGATGAACTGGAAAGTTAGTTTATTTTGTTATAAGGAAGTAGAAGGCTCCTGATAGCTTCATACATGTAAAACATTATGACTGGCACAGAAATCCTGGAGAGCACAGTGTGTAGCAGCCCACAAGGAATTGAGTTTTTCTTCTGTCATTTGATGTAATCCAACCTTAAAATAATAGTTAGGAATTGGATTTTATTTTATCTGGTGGGTTTTTGTTTGTTTGTTGGAGGTTGTTTGTTTGTTTTTGGGGTTTTTGTTTTTTTGAGATCTAGCAGACCTCCTACAGGTTATAGCAGCTTTTCTATTCAAGATAAATTTATGTAAGTACTAAACACTATTTTTAATGCTTCACATTTGCAGTAGACTGTGTATAAACAGGTTTTGCTCACAGCTAAATTCCTAGAGCACAGATATCCATATGTCAACTCCCTGTCTCAAACCCTAAACACAAAACAATTATCATCATGAGCCCTAAACTATCTTTAGGGTACGTGGGACAGCCTAAAGACAAAAAGCCAGTCTTCTCTAGGACTAAAATAAATATTCTCCCCCCGCCCCATGTCCTATTTTGGAATGGAGTTTTATTATTTTCAAAGCATGGCTTGCACAAGGAGAAATCCTTAACTCTGACTAATGCCAGCCGACCAGACCGCCTGCGTGACATTGCTGATCGCTTCAATGTTGACCATGAGGCAGTACTTGACAATGTGCTGTATGCACGTGCATATACCAGTAAGAGCATTATTGCAACTGGCATGATAGCTAGGGGTTTTTTCTCTCAGGTACCCATTTTAATAGTTCTCAATTTATTAACACCTCTCAGTTTATTAACAGCTCAACACACTCTGTGTCATAAGACACCGCTTTAAAATTTGAAGAAATTTTGAAATAGGACTTCTTCTTTAAGAGTGCAATATAAACATAAATTATATGATTAAAACATTTTCTGTGTGTCATTTAATTAAACATTAAATTAAAATGTATATATTGCTTTTCAGTTCTTAACACAACAGAAAGTTGTCTTCACGCAGAGTGAAGATTTTCACAAAGAAGTTTTGTGAGATGGGTGAGAGGAAACTGGAACCTGCAAAGTATATTGTTACTGGGCACTGGATTAAAACTGCTGGCAATGAAAATATAACCAGTGCAGGCATTTAAAGTGGAATTTTAAAGTCCAGGCTTTTGTTTCTTCAGAATTCTTTATAGCCCTTATTTCTCTTGGCAACTCTGCTTCCCACTAGGTGAACATCAGATGGAATTGCTTGACTATGTAGCAGCCAAGTTCCATGAGGAAGCTGGTATCTTCAAGTTATTGGTACAAGACGTTTTTTCTGTATGCTTACTGTTTTCAGAATAGGTGTTCCTGTTTTCTTTCACTATATTCATCTAGCATGATTACAATGCAGATCATTGACTCCATAATGGCACTTTTCCGTGTGGATTTCAGTGGTCGCGGAGAGTTGGCAGAACGACAACAGAAACTAGCTCAGATGTTGTCAAGGCTCCAAAAAATATCAGAAGGTATGGGAAACATTGCAAGATTTGGAAAACGTGGGCTGGAGTCACTACCAGTAGCTGTTGGTAGCACAACCACCTAGTAGTCCAAGTGTATTATCAGTCAGGCACTGGCCCAGGGATCTTTCCTCACTTTACACCTCTGTCAGTTACCAAAAAGATCAAACTGATAATATAGTATTTCAAGATGAAATAATAATTGAGAAAACTTATGGATTTTCCAGGATTTAGAGTTTTTTCTAGAAGTACTGTCAATCCTTAAATGAGATAGTAGGTTGTAGATCTGGACAAATATTCAGTAAGAGTAATTGTCTTCCCTAAATTTCAACAATCAATAAAAAAGAGAGACAGAGTGAAGAGGATGAAGGCATAGGAAATTAAAAAGCCATGCCTCTTGCCACTTTCTCATTACTTTGCAATGCTTTGAGGGATGATGACAGGATGAATAGAGTTCCTTCTCTTTGGAATGTCTCAGCAACGTTGATGAGGAATGAATAAATGCTTTTATCGTGAAGTAAAAAAAAAAAGGGAAAACAGAGAAAGGGAAGGAGAAGGAGCTGAGGGCAGGGAGCCAACCGAGAATAGACGGAAACTGAGAAAGACTTGTTCATTGGAATTCTGAAAAGTGCTCATTTTTGGCATATTACAGCTGAAGCCATGCAGGAGCAAATCTAGGCTGTGTCCTGATTAACTGCTGCCATCAGTCATAAAGAATATTTTCTTCTCATTCATTTGAAATTTGAAGTGCTTCAGCAGAAACCTTGCTTTTACCATGGATGAGGGAATATTTGGGAATTCTAACTGGATGAAGTCTACCTTCTTTGCAATGTTTTCTCTTGCAGAATATAATGTGGCTGTGTTTGTGACCAACCAGATGACTGCTGACCCAGGAGCAACTATGACGTAAGATGCTTTTTCTCACTCTTTTAAAAAAATTTCCTGTATTTTGTATTACGTATTTAACAGAAGTGAGAACTGAGATTGTAAGGAGCAAGAGGCACTGAAATGAAAGATCAGATTGGTCACTGCTCCCTATGGCATTAGGAATCATAAGTAAATGACACCTGGAAGTTTCTCTCAGTTTTTGGAATGAGCTTTTTTACATTTATCTGCTGCCTGGTACGGTGGTGTTTCACTGTGAGGTAAATGAAGAAAATGAGCTATAAAAAGTATTGAAAAGGCACTACATTTTACTTTGGAGCAGCTTGTATGTGATATTTATGGTGTGTATTTCTTGAGCCTCTTGAATTTAATGACAGGAAAATGATTGCCAGCATCGAACATTTGATCTTGAGACAAGTGTGCTAAAGTCAGGTTTCTAATGTATTTCCCCATTGATTATTCATTACTGAGTTGAATAGGGCTCAGTTAATCACAGTACTAACCTCTGGAATTTGCACAGTGAATCACCACAATTCTCTTGCTAACTCAGCTTTCAGGCAGACCCAAAGAAGCCCATCGGGGGCCACATCCTTGCTCATGCTTCGACTACCAGGATCAGTTTGAGGAAAGGGAGAGGGGAGCTGCGTATTGCAAAGATCTACGACAGGTAAACCACCTTTCCGTCAGAGGAGGGAAAGTGACAAAATTCAAGGTATTGAAACTTTCTGGATGGTACATTGGGGGAAAATCTGAAAGGACAAACTAACAGATTAAACAACTAATTAAAGTTGTTTTGCACACTGCATACATTAAATGACATAATGCTTCATCATAAATCCTACTGGATGCTCAGCTCTTAGTGAAGACCATCAAATACTTTGGTAGGACTAGTGGTCCCTTGGCAGGAAAATTCTGGACATGTTAAATTCCTAACTTTTCCTGACACGATAATTTCACATTTTCTGATCCTGATGATATTGAGCACATTCTACAGTTTGCACATAGGTTTAAAGGTGCTGGTGTACTCCAGGCTGCTCACACCCACAACATTTTGGAGACTATTTCACAACTGCATTTTACATGGAGAAACCCACAAGTTTCTTTTTTCTTTTTCTCCCAGCCCTGAGATGCCAGAAAACGAAGCCACATTTGCAATAACCAACGGAGGCATTGGGGATGCCAAAGAATAGGTAAAAAAATTATGTCAGTGTATAGCTAAAACCAGCTGGATAGTTGGAATGAAAATCTGTGAAAGGTCAACAACTACCTGGCTGCATTTGTAGCTTTTGGGAGCTTTTAAAGATATTTTGGGACAACACTGGGATGAACTTTGTACAGTTCAGTTTTACTGAAATAGAATTTGGTTCATTTAGGATTTTTGTTTTTCAACTGACCTTTTAGCACACAGAGATTTAAGTAATTAGATTGTGAATTGTTCTTAGAGTCCTTTCCCTATGTTTTGTGAAAATCAAGCCTGTCCTTTCACATGGGAGTGAATATACTTTCTTAATTTATTTCAAAGAGAGTGTCTAAGTGATAGAATTTAACAGTGTGAAATGCAACAGAACCAGAATAAACTCACTTATAAAATTGACATATATAGATGGAAAAGGCAGTGGGAGGAACAACAGTTCAAGAACATGACAGATTTTCATGTACTGTAGAGGAAGAAGTAGTTTTAAGAATACATTTTTAAACATTTTAATCTTGACTAGATAATGTTTATGTTTTATTTAGCATTTTTTTTACTTTTTGGACAGAATGTTTTAAACCTGTTCTTATTAAAGTTAAAAATAAAGACTATGAATTAGAACAGAAGTCTAATTATGTTTGGGTGCTTTGAATTAAACTCTCCTCTCAAAAATCTCATGGATCTTTCATGAGAAAAATAATCTGGGCACAACTCAACACCTTAAAACCTTTTTTCTAGTTCTCTAAAGAAACAAACTTGATATAATTGACTTGTCATTCTTCTAGTATAAGTAAGAATATTAAAGATTACTATTAAGTAATATTAAATATTGTTACTATTAAAAAAGAATAGAAAAAGCCAGTGGCTAAATGGGAGAGAGAGGCTGCCACCAGCACTTACACCAAGGAAAAGGCAGGTAGGATTCAGCTTGCTGAGGGAGCCAGCCAGTACAGCCACAGCTCTGAACTAGGGGAGATGTAGGTCACAGGGGGCAAAAGAAGAGGGAAACAGCGCATTGGGGGCCAAAATCAGAACTCCTTTTGCAACATCTTCAATGCTCATGGAATTGCTTGTTTTAAAATAAATTAAACAACACATACATACACACACAGAGATACAATGGGGAAATCTTGCTTTGTGTTCTGGTAATTACAGTGAGTCTAATTTTGGTGTCTGGTGAAAGAACTTGTCCTCACTGGCAAAAGATTTTTTTTTTTTCTTTAGATTACCAAATGCATGTAAGATAACATTAAGTAAAAAGGCAGCAATTCATGGAAGAGAATCCTGACATTTTAGCCGGGCTTCTGCTTGTGACCGACCTAGAGGGCTTGCCTTCCTTAAGTGGTTTCTTAAAAGATAGTTAATATTTTTCCTGAGGTAAAGCACTATTTTTCACAGTGGAGAAAAATCTAGAGAGCTGAAGGCTGGGAGGCTGGCTGATTTGAGAGAGCCAGGAATGGATCAGCCATTCTCATTTAATGCAATGTCAGTCCTCTGCATGTGCCTGGCTTTCCCACATTTGTATCTAGTGTCAGTGAGAGCGTGCAGTGTCACTTGACTCCCTGCCACCCACTTAAAAAGACACGGGTTTCTTCCAGTATTTTAAGCATTCAGATTGCTTTCTGCTTTCTGACACGTGATACATACATACATATATATATATATAGCATGTGAAACTAAAATGGTAATTTGTGTGTCGTTCTAGGCTGTTATTTTTATCCAAAGGTCTGAAAGTAAAAGGGACTCACTTTCCCTTCTGCCAAAATAACCAGGTTTTGATAACCTGACAGCTCAGAAAGCACTGCTGACAGCGATATCACGGTGTGGGCCGGGGCTGCGTTTGGCTGGTGTGACCCCATCATCCATGGGACACAGCTCCTTGTGCCAGGACACACTGACTTGGCGATAGCACACACCCAGCACAAAAGGATTTATGGTCTATGCCACGTAATCGCCTCGTGGATTATTCTCTTTCAGCGAGAAGTCTCTGGCTCATCTGGGGAATTCTCTCCTGGCCTGCCGGCGCTCAGGCGACAGCAAACATCATGGCCGCTGTCACTCTGCTCCTGCCCCAGCGCCGCGCAAGATTCCCCTACTAATCTTACAGGAAATAACCTCGGCCTGCCGGAGCCGCCACAGAGGCCCAAAGGGCCGCTCCCGCCCCGTCGCCCAGTGTCCTGTTATTGTTCCGCCATTGTCCCATCATTGTGTCCTCAACCCCGCCGCCAGCTCGGCGGAGCCCGTGGGCGCGTAGGACGACGGGCCGGTATTCTTCAAATCCTCTGCGAAACCAGCGCAACCCTCCGGCCCGGCCTACACGGTCCGCCTAAGAATGGTACACCAAGCGCACCGGGCTCTTCCCTACGCCCTACACCTGCCTGAGTTACGCACCTTGCGTACGCCGTGCGCTTACGTAACGTGCGCCTCTACACCGGTGTCCCTTGCCCTGCAGAAGGGGTTACGGAGCGCGCTCCTTGCGCAGCTGACTTTGGGGAATAGCGTTACTCCTTCCCCTCCGCCTTCCTCCCCGGCTCTAAGTAAAGAACATTACGTACCTTTCATAGCCCGCCTGCTACTGCATGGGGCGGTGTTTCGCCGAGAGCGCTTAGTACGTAGTTGGATTCCGTGAATAGGCGTAGGTGTTTCAGAGGGCCGCAATTTGCGCAGCGCCGGGCCGCCCGTAACGTATGCGGAGCGGGCCGGGGCGGCGGCGGCCATTTTGTGCCGGGAGCGCGGAGGAAGAAGACGCTGGTGTCTCCACACTGCACGGGCCCTGGAGCCGACCGAGAGCCCCGCNTGTTGGAGCGGCGGTTTTGGGGGAGCCAAAATCCTGTTTGCGGAGATTGGAGATTTTTCTCCCATAGATTCTCGTCTGGGGGCGGGGGTTATTGGAGTCTTATGTGTCCCGAAGGCGGGGTGGTGGGTTTTGAGCGTTTTGTGGTTTTTAATTTTTTTTTTTAAGCTTTTCCATCGTTAATGTGTAACT
>VYXD01000543.1:156746-171640 GCA_013397195.1 Hylia prasina
AGACCCCCGCCGTTCCGGCCGCTGACACCCAGCGGGTCTCGGACCCACAGACCACCACTTCTCCCTTTGTGTCCCACCAAAGAGGCGAGGTGGCGCAAAGCGAGGCCTCCGAGGCGCAGCCGCCCCTGGCTGGACCCTCTCCCCGTACCCCCAGCCCCTCGCCGTCCCCACGGCCGGCGTTCCGCTGCCTTTCACCCACCCCTCCGGGGGCGATGAGAGGCTTCGGGGACCGGGGCCGCGACCGAGACCGCGGCGGGTAAGGGGGGAGTTCGGCACGGNAAGCTTTTCCATCGTTAATGTGTAACTGATTCTGAGCTTTGCTTGAAATTTTAAGGCCTCCATCCACCCTGCCCCCTTAATTATTTTCTGCCAGCCCCCTTATTTATCCCGCGAGACCCGTGGCACCCCCGCCCCCCCGAAGGCTACGACGGTCTCGGTGGCCTTAGCAGGGCTGGTTGTACTTCTGTCTGCCCTTCTGGTTGTCATTGCTCCTTCTGGACTTACTGGAAAGATGGCAGTGGGGGGAAGATCTCTCTCAGCTGCGCTCTCAAGCTTACCGTGATAGGAAATGGGGTTGGAAACACTTGCCATGCGGACACTTGGCTACTCGGGAGGGTGATCTCGGTGAACCATGGTGCTGGACCACACTTGCCAAGCGTACATAGGGCTACAGAAATAGTTTGTGTGGTTCTGTAAAGGCATAGTTCTGGATACTCTTTAGTCTAAAGGAGGTTTGGCTTGTTATTCAAAGGAGGTTTGGGTTGTAAAAAGCTTTTGCAAAGTTTGATTTGATGTGATTTTCTTTTCTTTCAAGAATGACAGCAATAAATACAGTGCCGTTATACTACTTAACTAGATTGAATCTCGAGGTTTTTAAGGGTTGAAAGTAATAAGGAATTCATGCCAGGCCTTTTTAAAGAGAAAGAACTAATTTCTAGGAGTGGCATTTTCAGATCATAAGTAGTTCTCAAGGATTAGCAAAAAACATATAATGTGGGTTCTGCTGTATGGTAAGCTAGGTCTGAATTAATGAATCTTTTCTCCTTTTCTTTTCCTTTTTTTCCCCCCCCACTTCCTTTTCCTCTTGTTTTCCCTTGCCACTAGGATGTTAAAAAATATTTTCCTATACATTGCAGTGCACTTTGACATTCAGTTTCTTGTTGTCGGTGGAAGGAGATAGTTCTAGCATTGCTTTATCTTACACCCACATTTAACATTCTGAAATTAAAAGATACTTTCATTTTTTTTTTCACAGAGAGGAGGGTTCTGGTGTTTTTCTGCTAAGAGATTTCCAGCTCAGTTTAACACAAGGACATTGGAGTAAGCGCTTTGGCAAGTCTGAGATAGATCAGACCACAGATGTTTTTGGAGTTTAGTGAGTGAGTTTGAGTGTGCAGATTTATATACAGTTACTTAAAAGAACACTGGCCAAAGCATTGCTGCAACGCTTGATCTGCCTTAAAATTAGTGTAATTTCATATTCTGTAAAGTCTTTAATTACAGTGGATGCTTCTCTTTTAGATAGGGGTTTTGCATGAGTGAAAGCAGTGCTTACATGTTTCTTAGTGAGGTTTGTAGACATTTGCATGATTTTTTTTTTAAACATATTATCCTGGAAGCTTTAATGTGTTAGGATTCAATTTGTTACAGACATCCTTTTAAAGGTGAAAATATTTGTAACCACTAACAACTATCTTACTTCTTAAATAACCTGTCTGTAATATTGGGCCACCCAGTGTTCTGGTTCAGCAGCATTTGAAAGTTTATCACCACATCTTTTGTGGTTAAATCACATACAAGGTTTCAAGTTTTCTCTGGTCAGGCATGAGATGTAGGTGACTTCTTAGGATGGAAAATGGTTATGTTTTGCTCTGGAATGTATCATATTTACTCAGTTCCATCCCAGAAGTGATGGCACCAGTAATATAAGGGAAGAATGTTTTGAACCAGCCTGAATTTATCGTTGAAAAGAGAGCTGTTGGCAAACCAGGGAAATACTAGATTTAAGTCAGTTTAATTGGAGTTGGAGTTTCGTTTTACTTGGAGTCAGAATGTGAAGTGTCAGTTACTGCCAGTTTAGCAAATAAACCCCCACAGAGGCAGCATTCAAGGGCTGCTGTAGGGCTCCTTTCTTTCAGGTCAGTATCTGGGCATATTGTGTGTAAGAATGGAGAACTGAATGGAGTGCCTTCAGTGTAAAATACATAATCTTTTCCCCTCTGGATAGCTGTGGAGCAAGTATTCACAGTGCCCAGCTGTTGCAGTGTCCAGTCTTGCAAGCAGCCCTGTAATGTTTCCTTTCCTAAGGGAACTCATCAACCCTTTGAACCTCTGGCAGACTTGAGTGAGGTTACAGGTTTTGTAGGAACTGCTTGGGTACTGAAATTGTTGACATTTTGACCTCAGTTTAGCATGATTGGTAACAAACATCACCACTAAAGGTGAATGTCCCTGTAAATGACAGTCTGTGTTGTTTTTTTTTTAAACTTTGTCCTGAAAATAAACATAATGCTTAAATGCGTTTTTGGAGTTTCACAGTCTTTTTCATATGAGAAAACTTGGATGACTGTGCAGGCTGTCTGGGGGATCTGATAGACACACAGATGAGAAAATAAGAGATATTTATAGGAAAGGGAGGAGGCCTAATGCACAGTTGGAACACAGCGGACATTTTAAAACTATATCTACCACTCTTGGCCTTTCCAGTAATTTAACCACTTCTTCCCATTAGAATGTTGATTTGAGTTCTGTTTCTTTGGTCTCTTAGTCACTATAATTTGTAGTTTCTGTTGGAAAGTGATTTAAAGAGCAAATGTACTTAATTTTTGGGCAGACAGTCTTGTACTCAAGATAATTCAGAATTTTTTTTTCAGCTCTTGTTTATTTTTGGTAACTCTTCCACCTGATCTTTCGTCCACATGTTACTCCTGTAAGAATGTTGCTTAGAGACTTTCATTGCTTTCAGTTTATTTCCTTACTAGTTTTTTGTTTACTGGTGGACTACCTCTGTAAGGTGCAGACACTTTGGTTTTGCTGTCTAAAAGTTGTTTGAAATGGGCATGTCTCATGAATTCATGTTTTACATATGTACCTTTAGGACAAAAGTGGATTTTATAGCATTTAGAAAAGTTCTTTCCGCTGAGTTTGTACAATACTGATGAAAGTGCTCTAACTTTTTTTTTTGGTGTGTTATTTAAAAATACAGTTGATCATATTTACAGTAAATAATAATCAACAATGCCACTGTTTTTTTAGTTACTCTTACAGATTACTGCCAGAAGCTCATGTTTTGGATATTGCATTCACTAGTCATTACAGTTAGTTCTTAACCTTCTGAAGTGTATATAATTAACTATATAAAGAAAACCTAGAGAGAAATAGCAATACCTCTTGAATTGTTCTGCTGGTTGGAATCTTTTTGGTGAACATGAGCTGCTTACTCTCTTCAGTCTTCATCACAATTCATTTGAGAGAGGATATGATTTTTCGTATTGGTATTTTTTTCTTTTTTTTCCCTGTTAGGCTGTGTTTTAAAAATAAGGATTTTTTTAAATTTTGTTTATTACAGAATTACAGATGGACTTGCAGGCTTGGCTGGACTTGTTTACTTTCTGTTCTTCAGTCTGCTGTTTTTCATTTGAGGCATACTTCTTGATAAGAAGGGAGAGAAGATAGAGAGGAGGAGATAGTGAAATAGCTGTTTAGTGTAGAACTAACCTTGAGAGACAGAGAAGGAACTTGCAAGGAGAGATTTTTCTCCTCTCTTTTATGTAACTGTGTTGTAAGTGCACTATCAGTTTCAAGACAAATGCTGTAGGTATACACGCAGCCATGTCCTAGAGACAGGAGCTTTAAAGGGGTGATATACAATAACATGGCTTTAGGTTCAGAACCAACCCAAAGCAGGTTTTTGTTACTTAAAGTTTTATACCATCATAGTGATTGGAGGGGTTGACTTGCTAGAATGTTGTGCTCCTATGTCAGCTTGGGGAAAACACAATAGAAAATGGTTAAGAAAATTCCAGAGTAATCCTAGAATAGTTTTTAAGTACTGGTAGTATTTTTTAAAAATAACTAATGTTCACATTCACAGGTTTGGAGCAAGTCGTGGAGGTCCCCTTCCTCCAAAGAAATTTGGTAACCCAGGGGAACGTTTACGTAAGAAAAAATGGGATTTAAGTGAACTGCCCAAGTTTGAGAAGAATTTTTATGTGGAACATCCGGAAGTGGCCAGGCTTACTCCAGTAAGTGCTGTGTTATCTGCAACAGAAAATGTCACAAGCTGAAAAACTTGTCCTAGGAGGTCTGGGACAGCATGTAAAATGGAGCTGACTCTTCATTAAGCTTGCTTGGTGTGTGTACTCTGCTGGATACTGGTTCTGGTTGCTTTTACTATTTAATGTTGGCAAAGGATATGTTTCTCTTCTTGGTTGTTTTTATATGAGATATTTTATATTTTGTCACTTGTAATGCATCTTCATAATGCTTGTCTGGTCTAGCGATTTGTCAGTGGAGGTAAAACATAGAGAGTTACAGTACTGGAGAAGCCCTGGAAAAAACTAAGAAAATTAACTAAAAGTGACAGAAATACATGAGAAAGGTTTGAAAATAATATATTGTCGTAAGAGTAATTTTGGGCTGAAAGAGGCCTTGGGGGATATCTCTAGTGTAATCCTCTGCTTAGAGCAGCACTAATGGTAGAACTAGAGCAGGTTGCTTAGTGTCTTGTCCTTTTTAGTTGGAATATCCCCAGAAATTAGGAGAATTTATATCCTCTCTGGGTGGCTGTCTCAGGGCTTAATGTTTCTCATGGGATTTTGAACATCTTTCCTGTAGTGACCCATCAAATAGTTGAAAGTAGCAGTTAAAGGTCGCTGTTAGCCCAGTCTTTCCCAAGGTAAACAAATCAGTGCTTCCAGTATGTCTTCATATGGCCTGTTCTGCAGCCACCAGCTTTCCCCCATAATTGGACATGCCCTATTAAAACAATGTCCTTTTCACATCAGGGGCTCAAACTCAGGTGCACTACTCTGTGTTTACTCTGTAGATACAGTCATCTTCCTTTCCTACTGAACTGGAGTTTAGTCTTCTATTCTCTCTTGCAATGTATTTTTAAAATTAGAAATTAAGAGATTTTGTTCTTAACGTGAAGCAACAAACAAACAAAATGTCATTATCTGATTGCATAGACTTACAAATCCTTATGTGAAATATGCATATGGCATGGAGGAATTGAAGGGGGTATTGACTTCTTAAAGGTACCACAACTTGAGCTACTGAACCATGGTTTGTATAAGCTGCTGTAGCTGCCTTTGGTTTAGCCAGCTAAAAGGATTTTCACATTTTCCCCAGAAGTAATTTTCTTTTTTTAACCTTTTAATTCAAGCTCAGGGGATTCTCAGAAATACTGAATCTTATTGCTTTGGATAAAGTGCATATTTGATATTGATGTGTCTCTGTTGATTGCTAATAAACATTACAATAAGGTCATGTTGCAAAGGGCAGTTGGACTTGCAAGATAACCTAGACAAAATGAAACACTTTTTCTAGTCCTGAAATTTTGCTTCTGTGGCTACACATTTCAGAAATATTACAAGAAATTCCTTTAAAAAACTGTGAGTTCCTAGGGTATCATTATAATATTATGAGCTGCTTCCGTTCTCTGAAACAATTCCTAGCAACATTTGAGTTGCAAGTTACCCAGCAAGAACTCTGTATTTATCTACCTCTGGAATGTGTTAATTGAAGGAGAAGGACTACCCTGCTGTCTGTTCATGGTATATTGGGACCTATTCAGTTCATTTAATTCTTAGCACTGTCACATGAAGCATGTTTCTTATCCTCTGTTTCTAATCACTTTTCAAGCTGTTGGCCGCTTCTGGAAAAAGTGTAATTCCTAGAAATATTCTGTTAACATAATTTTCATTTAGAAGGGGTGGTTGTAAGCAGAGATTGACATTTGTCCTTCTAGGCGATGTAGAGGGCTCATACCTCTGAATATCAGAGAAGCTGTACAATAACTCAGTCTTAAAATAAAGTCTTTAGGGAAGCAATCTTTCCTAGATCTCAGTTTTAATTTAGTTGTCTAACAAAGCTGTTATCCAGAAGCTAGAAGAGAGTTCGTAGTTAGAAACCTGCACTTGAAGCCCCTGCTGACTTTTGGTGCTTTTGGCACTTTTTTTTTTTTCCCCTCTTTTCTTTCTTTCTGCATAAATAGTACGAAGTTGAAGAATTGCGAAGGAAGAAGGAGATAACAATTCGGGGAATGGAGGGCTGCCCCAAGCCAGTGTTTGCCTTCCACCAGTGTAGCTTTCCACGTAAGTATTTTTGCCGTTCTTTAAGATCATGAAGATTGCTCAGAAAATACCTGAACCATTACTGATTCTATTCTCTGAAAGCTTCTCTAAAGCCTCGGTTATCTTTTAAGAAATTTATTCTTTTCTTAAATTCTGAAGAGTATGTGATGGATGCCTTGATGGACCAGAACTTCACAGAACCCACTCCAATTCAGTGCCAAGGCTTTCCACTGGCCCTCAGCGGTCGTGACATGGTGGGCATTGCACAGACCGGCTCTGGGAAGACACTAGCGGTGTGTATTCTTTCCTTTTATTTCTTCAGCTAGCTTTTGTGATCACTTGGCAGAAATTACCTATGGGTTAGTTTTTGGGCTTGCCAGTACCAGCAGTGGGATGATTGCATTTTTAAAGCTTCTTGTATTGCATCATGGGGGACACCCAAGTTTGTATACACTACAAGCCTGTTGTATTCACAGGTGTGTATTTTGTGCATCTTCCTGTTTGGATGCTTCTTTGATCCATGCTTATATTCTGGTTTTAAAAACGGGATGTTCTCTTTAGCACACTTTTATTATAAACTACACAGGTTAAAATAAAAAAAGGTTACATTTCAGCATAGACATTAATTTTAATTGCAGTGCTAAAAAGGATTTTTATCCTTTTTATGTGAAAAACATTGGCTAAAGTAATGATTGTTCAGTTCTGTGAACTTAGGCTCCAAATTTAAGTGAGGCCAGAGGTGCTGAGCGACCAGTTTTTGTGCTCATACCAAAGTGGGTGCAGTTGGTCAGCAGCTCTGAAAATCTTCTGTTCTGCTGGATAAATGCAGGTATTTGGTTTTGCAGAATTACAATTTGTATATATTATGGAATACTGCTTTCTTCTGTTTTAGTACTTGTTGCCTGCAATTGTTCACATCAACCACCAGCCATATTTGGAGAGAGGGGATGGCCCAATTGTAAGTGCATGTTGATTCTCTTCCTTTTTGTATGTGTGGCATGACATTGTTAGTGAGATGGTGCTTTATTTAACTAATGTATCAGAGTAGTAGTTTTTCGTATCCTATTCCTGTGAGAATAGGAATTTTTACTATCACAGTGTGAGCATCCCACTCAGTTGAAATTCTGTGTAATTGCTGACGTAGTCTAAATATATTTAAATGTTTTAGCTAATAAAGAGCAGATGATCCAGCTTTACTTATGGTGTTATCTTAGCGATAGGTGTGCAGCTTGACTCTTCCTGAATCATTTCCTTTTGCAGTGTCTGGTTCTGGCACCTACTAGAGAGTTGGCCCAGCAAGTGCAGCAGGTGGCTGATGATTATGGTAAATGTTCAAGACTGAAGAGTACCTGCATATATGGAGGAGCACCCAAAGGTCCACAGATCAGAGATTTAGAAAGAGGTAATTTTAAAATAGGTGCTTGCAGTTTCTGGAGGAAGTGGTATTGTAAAGTCTTTGTAAAAAATAAAACTTCTCAAAACCTATCTGGAAGGGGTGAAGGAGTGTCTCATTTTCCAGTTGTAATGATAGTTCATGAGGTAGTTCTCTTCTTTGCTGTACAGTGACTTGCATATTAGATTTTCTTTCTGTTTGCTCTTTGAAAATTCCACTTGTGAAGATCATCAGGGGAAAGGAAAATTTCACAGAGAGAGAACAGGTTATTTTAAGGAAATGTAATACCAACATGTTTAAGGAAAGATTTTTCTTAAGGCAGATTTCAAGTTTTCTGCCTGTGTTCATTCAAATAATCAAACTTTGTTTCTGAATATATAGAAACTTTGGACAGCAGGAGCAGTGTGTGGTTTTGCTTTGGTTTCAGGTTTTTTTTGTAGTTTTTTTTAGGGGTTGTTAGTTTTTTAAAAACTATTCTTAAGCACTAAGCACAGTGTACCCTCTAAGGAGCCCCTTCAACATGGTAGTGCTTGAGTGATCTCTGATTTCAAATGCAGGAATGTGCTGATGGCTTTCATCGTCACCAGATAAAAAAAATGTAATGGAATTACGTGAAAAGATGCAAGAACTATTAGCAAGGCAGACATACATACAGATCTATTCAAGAAATCAGAAAATTTAGCTTACCACTGCAGTTTGCAGGGTCTAGAAGTCTGTGGGATATCTTCAAGAAAACAGTACTTTCTGATTCAAAACCAGCATCTTCAGTGGAAGAGTCCAGGTTTTCATGAAGAGTCCTTGGGAGGATCAGCTTGCTGGGTTTTTGCACACCTTTCTGGAGTGCTGTAAAATAGATGTTCTGCTTAAGAAGAAAATATTTTTTGTGCCTCTTCTTCCTGAAACTTACCTTCTGTGGACATTTCAGTGATACTGAAATAGTCACCTGTAAAATATGGGAATTGGTGGAAACCAGGTCCTCCTTTTAAGGAATGTGTGAATTGCCCAACCTGGACTAAGTTAGGAATATTTGAACTCTCTTTTTGTCCCCACAGATGTTGGTAGGATAGTTGTCTCACACTGTTAGTGCATAATTGCTCGGTATTAAAGCTCATGCTTTGGTTTTATGTATTAAAAGGAAAAAAAAGTGAAAGTAATTTGACCCATGTAGCAAGAGGAGCACTTCATGTTTGAAAATGGCACCTCTAGACTGTGTAATTCTGGGTGAAGGTGGTTTAGGCATGAGTAGAAGTATATACTTCATTTCTGATTTTTGTACAGCTGTTCACAGGTGTTCTTTGGCAGTAACCTTTTAGTTTCTGTACTGCATTTATTCTAATGGCACTGTAACAATAATTTCAGAATGGAAGAAATATTAAATGGAACTAGGGCTTCTACTGAAGTGACTCAGTCTTGGGTACGAAAGAGGGTGGTGCTTTTTTTTAAAAACAATTTTGCTATGGAAGGTGATTCATTCTGACTAAAAATACCAGTTGACATTCAAATGAAGTGCCTTACTCGTTTTCCTTATTTTGTTCTGAAGGTGTGGAGATCTGCATTGCTACACCAGGTCGCTTGATTGACTTCCTTGAGGCTGGAAAGACTAACCTTCGTCGGTGTACATACCTGGTGCTGGATGAAGCTGACAGAATGTTGGACATGGGATTTGAACCACAAATTCGTAAAATTGTTGACCAGATAAGGGTGTGTGATCCTTTTAGAAGGATGGCATCCTTTGTTTTCTTATTTGAAATCTAGTACCGTAAACAAATCTGTTTTTCCTTTTCCTTAGCCTGACCGCCAGACTCTGATGTGGAGTGCCACCTGGCCAAAAGAAGTGCGCCAGCTTGCTGAGGACTTCCTGCAGGATTATGTTCAGATCAATGTGGGAAACTTGGAGCTAAGTGCCAACCACAATATCCTGCAGATAGTGGATGTGTGCATGGAAAGCGAGAAAGACCATAAGTAAGCTGATGTTCCCACCATTTTACTTTGGTTGTACTTCAAAGTCTGCAACGCTTTGTAAGCCTACTAGGAATTCTAAATGGTGAAGTTACTTATACTACTATTTAACCTTTGAGTGTTACAAAGTAAGTCAGTCCTGTAATTAACTAATCTTTTGTGTATATTTTGACCACACCTTTGTACAACCGGCAGAAATTCTGTGTGATACCGACTAACTAATATGGATGTATGTTGTGTATGTCCTCAGTGTCCCTTGGGAGACAGATCCTGTATTCTGGTACATGTGGCTATACATCTAGCTCTCGTGTTTGTTTTAGACTGATACAGCTGATGGAAGAAATCATGGCAGAGAAGGAAAACAAGACTATCATCTTTGTGGAGACCAAGAGGCGATGTGATGATCTCACTCGAAGGATGCGCAGAGATGGGTGATTAGCTTTTCCCCTTCCTCCACCTTTTTCCTAGTGGGAAACAAAAATTGTAGTCAAAAGCAGTAAGGTTTAAATGTTTGTGGTGCTGTTGTTGGGAACAACTTATCCATCATTTTCTTGGCTGCATTCAGTCGTTTCCCAGAAGATTCCATCAAAGCATTAGTACAGGAGAGGGTGTAAGTGGTGCAGCTTTTTTAGTGTATCAGAATCCTGATATGCTGATGGGGACTATATCAATATAGCAAATGGGATTTGGCTTAAGTGGTGTTTATGTAGGTAGTGGGTTTGCAGTACACATGCTGGGTAGCTAGAGGCCAGAGAATAAAATATTTCTCAAGTCTTACAGTTTTTCCTTTTTAAACAAAATGCCAATAAAGCTTCCTGTTTCCTTTAATGTATGTATTTTCTGTCTATACTAATATACATCTCTCTTTGGCAGTTGGCCAGCTATGTGTATCCATGGAGACAAGAGTCAGCCAGAAAGAGATTGGGTGCTTAATGGTGAGTCCATCGCTGACAGGAGAATAAGTTGGGCTGCCGTACCTAATTTACCTAGACTTGTTTTTCTCTGGTCTGCTATTTTGTTTTGGTTTTTTAAATCTCTAGACCAAATAGACATATATAAAGGGACTTCTCATGTCTTTGTACTCTTAATTTCAGTCCTTTTGCCTTTTTGTGTTTGTTTTGATAAAACAAAGTGGGAAAATTGCTCAACGCAGATGGATTTTGAAAAATCGTTGAGGCATTATATCCTCACTTGGGGGGTTTCTGGAGGTGACCCACCTTATCTAGCTTCTGGAAAATGAGCATTTAATGTAAATCAAGTTCAGGTAACTTCATCTTTTTGAAAAATCTTCTTACTTCATAGCATGCTTTGTTTTACAGAGTTTCGTTCTGGAAAGGCTCCTATCCTCATTGCTACTGACGTTGCATCTCGTGGGCTAGGTTTGTACACATAGACCACTCTTGCCTACTGCTGCATATTTTTCTTCTTTGGACTGAAAAATGTTTCTTAAAAAAAAAAATTTCAAAGCGTGATTTTCCCCCACATGTGAAATACATTTTTTAACATTAATCTTTTTTTTTTCTTTCATATTCAAAGTCTCTTCCTGCTCCTAATGAACAGGCTTTGGTCTGCAGCAAGGCCTAGGCATGACCAATCGATCGCCAAGAGGGAGAAGAGACGTCCAATTATGCAACCCAACCCTTCCATCACACTCACTTCTTCCCCAAATCCAGCTTTTGTTGCTGGATGGTAGGGATGGATTGCTCTCAGTTCAGAGTGTGTTAGATAAAGTTCAAATAGGAAGTTGTGGGGAGAGCATTTCGACAGCAAATAGCAGATATTCTCCCCATATGACACACCACAGATTTGAACATACCAACCCCAGTGTGCATGCACATGTACCCTGCAGATGTATTCACATCTGAGAAAGCACTGCTCCAGATCTTTGCTCTTGACATGTAAACTTCACTCCTCCTCTGTGTTCCTTCTAGGCAGGACCACTGAGATGATACATGACCTTTAACCTTGTTACCCAGATGTGTAATTGAATCAAAATCGCACAGCTCTATTCTGGTGGTATGAAAATGTCTGGATGCATCAGTTGTGCCCCCTTTTATAATGAACATATTTGTGTTGTGAAACACTGTGTGCTGAGCATAGTCCTTATGCATCTGCCTACCTTAGAAAAGGAGGATGGCTGCTCAAGTGCTCTGAGTTTTTAATAACAGACATTGAATACTCTGCCCACCCTGAGTTTGGTAGAGGATAAGCTACTTGAGAGTCAGTGTGTCATTGCAGTAAATTCTAAACAAATTACTGCAAATTGGTGGAGATTTAACTCAGAGAATCTAATTCGTTAAAAGCCTCAGTTACCTGAGCTCTCTTTGTATTCTGAAAGGGTGGCTGTGCTATGCATCATATGGTCCCTTTAATACAGGCAGATCATTAACAGACTTGGCAGCCTTTGTTCACACAACCTTCACCCCTCCTTCCCCACCCCCCTCAAAAAATGTCCAGCACTTCCTTGGGAAGTGATTGTATGGACTTCAGTCTCTGCCCTCTAGGGTCATGTCTGGACCTGTGCAGTTAGAACTTGGGCCTGTTGGGAGAAGAGACTGAGGCCTGAAACCAGTTTGTATGAAAGAGCGCTGCTTTCTCTAGCAGCATTTTTTAAACAGGCTTGCTATGTGCTGGTAGCTTCTTTGTGCATCTTGCCTAGACATTTAAAACAGCCTCAACCCCCTCAAAAAAAAAAAAAACAAAACCAAACAAAACCAACAAAATTTAACAGTCCCCCCCAAAATGACTCAATTGGATAACACTTCAGAAAACAGTCTCCCCACTTCCCATTGTCCGCTTCACCCAAGCTAAGGGGGAAAGGTATCAGAGTCTGTTTCTTGTTACTGAACAACATCTCTGCTTGTTTTGGGGCCCTGAGTTTGCTGCTTAAAGTAAGTCAGTTAACTGGCAAACTTCTGGACGACTTCCTCCAAGATCCTGGAAAGTGAAGGCTTCTACCTAAATAACATAAAACAGGGGCGCGCGCCTTTTGGCTGAGTCACCAGGGCTTTCCCTCTTCCTAATGGAACATTGGTTTCAAAAAAGCTTCTTTCAGGTAAGTTCTTAGTCCCATAATGACTTCTTTGTGATAATTCCCTGGAGTGAGGTCCTCTCTCTGCACTGATTTTTTTTTTAAATTTTTTTTTTTTACTTTATTTTTTTTTGTTCAGTCTATTAAACTAAAAACATTGAATTTGTTTTGTTTTGTTTATCAGAAGCTTTGATATCAGCTACAGATAATTCTCAGTGCAGGGGTGGGGGTACATCTACAGTGATGGTCTAAACAGATCTATAGACTAGCATGGTTGCTAGTTTATATCTGTCCCGTTTAATAATTGCAGACTGTCTGTGCCATAGGGTGTTCTGATGGTCTAACAAAGGGAATGTTTCCCAGGTAGCTGTCAAAAATGATTTACAGTCTCAATTCTTGATCCTGCTACGTTATCTTCTAAAAGTGCAGGAGGATTACGAGTGTGCACAAACACTTTGGAGCACACTAGACTGGAGAAGCTGAGTCTTGTACACGCTCTGGTCTTCAGCAAGCTGCGTGCTCTACCAGGACCACTTTCTAGTCTGGAAAACACCCTTGCATCTTCCTCTTCTGGCCTTCCCATTCTTACTGCTCCTCCCCAGTCAAGTCAGTTCTGTCTGCATTGGTAGCTACAATTCCTTGTGCTTTCTGACAGGAAAGCACATCCTTGTTTCCTCTCTGGTAATTCAAGTCACTTGCTACTGGATGTGCAAAACGGGACTGGCTGAGGACCATGTAGCCTGGAGCTTGTCAGTCTAGCTACAACCCGGCTGTGAAGATGCAATCTGTCACACGTACTCCTCTCTATACTTCACTTTCCCTTTTAAAAAAACCTGTTGCATCAAGGACCCTAGCTGGAGACTCGCGCAGCCCCCTGTGAAACCTGCCTTCTCACTCCCTTTTTTTGGTGTGATTCAGGACTTTGGAGTCAGCAAAGACTGAGGAGCCCCCCCCTTTGCTGTAATAAGAAACAGACATAAAGTCCCCCTCTTGTCACAACAACCCTCAATGTTTTTATTTTTCCTACAACCCCTTTGAAATTGATGCAGTCTGGGCAATAGATGCAGTCTGACCCTTTGGATGTAATTTTTGGATCTTCATTTTTTTTGACAATTGCCCCTAAGAGCCCCAAATAGGGGACAAAAAGCGTTGGAGGACCTGAAACTTTTACCTGAGCCCAGGTTCTCTGGCTCTTCACAACAAATGGGGCTACAGAGAAGCGTCTAAGCCAGTTCACAGAGCGAGCGTGTGTGGGGACTTCTCGCTGCCACGGACCCTTGATGCATGCTCCCCGCGCTCCAGTGGTCCCGTGTCAGAGGGCGGAGTTTTCGAAAGGAGGCCGCCAAAAATAAAAGGCAAAGAGACGGGATCGGCTGCAGCGGTTTCCCACAGGAGGAGGGAGTGTGCATCGGTCTGGTAACAAACAGAGAATGTTTCTCTCTTTAAAACAAAACAAAAAAAGAGGAAAGGAAATCACAAAAATCTGTGTTTTAGCTTGGATATTTTCAGAATATTCTTGTTAAAATGCAGATTTTTTTTTTTTTTAATGAGCTGTTAGGGCACTTACTGTAGAATGCTGCATTTGTAAATATTGTATAATATAGCAAATAGGTGCTTTTGGTACTTAAGGTGCTTTCACTGAAGCGTTGCACTAACATGTACTTGGTTTCTGTCCCATAAGTTTACAAAGTCTTGTCTTAAAACACCCAGTTTTGATCTCCTAAATTCTAAAACTGTTTTGCGTACAAAGCCGTTTGGATAATTTTATTTCCTGCTTCCATCTGAGAATGGAAGTAGGGAATTGCTTATGGAATTCAGGATTGTCCAGATTATGCAAGCTTGCCAGGAACTGGACAGAGCAGCACCGAAATGTTAGTGCAATGCATTCTAGTGATAACTACAAAGCTGAGTTAAGATACTTCGGGTCTAAATAATTTTTAATGAGTTGGCTGAACAAAACTAATATAATTTGAATGCCTAAAGCGTTAGGCTAGGGGAATTAGTTCACTGTATTTTATTAGTACCATAAAAGTAAATATTTTTAAGAGTGCCTTTTATTTCATGTTACCGAGTTGAAGGTAAGTGATCTCGTTACTGTTATTTTTTGTTAGACTTCTCCCAACAGAGTAAAAGCTTTACCATGGCAGTTCTGCCTTTCCTCCACCCGAGTTTGCTCTGATGGTGACGTTTTCACTTTACAGATTATGTTAAAAAA